>JAULBW010064300.1:0-47314 GCA_032358265.1 Vaucheria bursata
ATGACCAGCCAGCCGAACACGCTCGCCGCGGCGACGATGATCATGATCACGCCGACGTATTCGGCGGACTCGCAGAACATCGCGAAGAGCTCGCGCCAGGTGACGCTGCTGTACACGTAGCGGACGATGAAGATGGCGTACACGACCGCGACGCCCGCGGCCTCGGTGGCCGTGAACCATCCGCTGGTCATGCCGCCGATCAGGATGACGGGCGTGAGCAGCGCCCAGAAGCTGCGCCGCACCGCCGTCGCGATGTTGCCGAAGCTCGCGCGCCCCCGTGTATAGCGCACCGACGAGATGACGCCGCGGTGGGCGAGCCATGCGACGACCGCCATCAGCCACAGGCCCAGGAGTATCCCGGGAATCACGCCGCCCATGAACAGCTTGCCGACCGACGTGCCGGTGAGCGCGCCGTACAGGATGAACGGGACGCTGGGCGGAATGATCGGGCCGATGGTCGCCGAGACTGCGGTAATGACCGCTGCGGTCTCCGCCCGGAAGCCCTCCTTGACCATCATCGGGATCTCGATGCGTCCGAGCCCGGCAACGTCCGAGGTCGTCGTGCCCGACATGCCCGAGAAGATCATGCTCGCGACGATATTGACGTGGGCGATGCCGGCCTTCATGTGTCCGACGAGGACGACGGCGAGGTCCAGCAGGCGCTGGCTGATGCCACCGGCGTTCATGATGACGCCGACCAGCACGAACAGCGGGATCGACAGCAGGATGAACGAGTCCATGCCCTGCACGAAGATCGAGGGCACGGCGCCAAGGCTTACGAACGGATCGTTGGCGATGATCAGGAAGCACGCCAGCAGGATGACGTACGCGATCGGCACGCCAACGAGCAGCGTGACCGCTGCGAGCACGCCGATGATCAGGCCTTCCACGCCGGCTCCGGGCCCTGGCTCACACCGTCTCGCGCCACAGCGCGACGATCCGCACGAGCATGAAGGCAGCCGTCAGCACCGCGAAGGTCGCGATCGCCGCGTGGAACCACGCGCCGGTCACGCCTAGCGCGGGCATCCGGGCCAGGTTCGCGACCGGCAGCGACTGTGTCGTCGCCCAGGCCATCAGGGCGCAGAGCGCCACCACCGTCAACGCGATGCCGCTTTCGAGCACCTGCTTCGTCCTGCCCTCGCGTCCTGTCGCGATCAGCGGGATGGCGAAATTCAACCCACGGTGGGTACCGGACGCCGCACCAAGGCTGGCGCTCCAGATGAACGTGATGCGCGCGACCTCGTCGGCCCACGCCGTCGCGAACCCGACGTAGCGACCGAGGATGACCGCCACCATGGCGAGCGCCACGATGACGAGCAGGACGCCGGCCGCGGTCCGGATCGCGTCCGCGAGCCGGTCCGCGATGTCAGCGATGCGCATGGTGCCGGGCCGCGGACACTCCTTCACGCCGCGCGAACCGGGCGAGCTGGTGGCGTGCGATCCCGTACAGCCAGGCGCGCGCCGAGCCCTCACCGCGGTTCTCGAAGCGCCGCCGCGAGACGAAGGCCTCCGCGAAGGTCTCCGCGGCCAGATCCGCCGCGATGTGACCGTCCGCCGTGCGGCGGGCGAAGAAGCCGAGGAGGTCGTCGATGTGGCGGTCGTAGAACCGCCCGAACGCGTCGGGCGCCGCGATCGCAGCGACCATGAGCGCCTCGTCCGACTCCAGCTCCTCCACGCCTGACAATGCCTGACCCCCACGAAGTGTTACGCGCCCGCCGACCCGAACTGGTGAGGCGATTGCACCCCCTGGGGTGCAATCCGCTCACCAGTTCGTTGAAAGCCGCGCGTCGCGCCTGGTCAGGACCGTGACCATCCCCGAATCGACGGTGACCGAGGGTTACGGTCGTGCCATGCGTACGTCGTGCGTGCGGCCGGGTTGCGGAGGCTCTGCCGCAGCTGCGGTGCTCATCGACCGTGATCAGCAGCTGGTCGTGCTGCACCCACCCGAGGTGGGGGGTCCGGGGGCGATCGCCCTGTGCGATCGCCATGTCGGCCGGGTGACGACGCCCGCGGGCTGGCGCCTCGACGACCTCCGCGTCGTGATCGTGCTCGACGACCCGGTCGACCTCACGGTGCCGCCGCTGGTCGCGACCGTGCCCGATCCGGTGCCGATGTCGGTCGGCGGCGCGATGTCGTCGTCGATGACGACGGAGTCCTCGCTGGTCCTCGACGACGACGAGGCCACGCCGCTGCTGCGACGGGCGTTTCGCGCTGCGTCACCCGGAGAGCTGCGCCGTCCGGGTCAGTCGCGGGGCTTCGCCTGGCTCGAGCGGCGACATGGCCAGGTCGACGGCGGTCCAGGTGGTCTTCGAGAACGGGTAGAACAGCACGGGCAGCAGCCCCGCGATCGCGAGCCCGGCGACAAGCAACGGCACCACGGCGATGTCGGGCGAGGTGACGATGAACCCCACCACGAGCGTGATCAGCAGCGCGCCGAAGGTGACGATCGTGTTCATGCCCACCGCGCCGATGAACTGACCTTCCGAACGTTCGAAGAGGAAGCCGCAGCGCGGGCAACGTTCGACCATGCGGGTCCAGCGCCGGAACAAGCCGCCTGACCCGCACACCGGGCAGTGCAGCACGAGCGCCCGCCCGAACATCCGAGGGATGCTCGGCGTCGGTGGGGTCGGCACGCCTTCGCGTCGATCTCGCAGCGCGTCGTGAACCACGCTCTCACCGTAGCGGCGCACCCGGCCCGACCTGCGCTCGAGCGCAGTGCACCGTTGACCGTCACACCCGTCGGCCAGACTGTTCGTGATGCGTACTCCCATCGCCCGTTGGCTCGCTGCGTTCGTCGTCGTGGTCGTCGTGACCGGCGTCATCGTCGCCACCGCGTCGCGCGGGGGTGACGGCACGCTGCGCGAAGATGCGCGCAACGCGGACGACCCGACGCAGTCCGACGGCGGCGACACCGACGGAGGCGTCGACACGTCCGAGACGACCACCACCGCCGCGACGACCACCACGCTCGCGCCGTACGAGGGGTGGTCCGATCCGCAGCGCGCCTATCTCCCCTACGGCGACACCGTCACGGGCATCTTCACCTTCCGCGGCAACCCGACGCGCACCTTCTACGGCACGGGGCCGGTGCCGCGCACCGCGCCTGCGCAGCTGTGGCGGTTCCCCCAGAGCGGGGGGCTGTGCGGTCAATCCGCCGACGGGCAGGGCACCCGCACCTGGTGCGGCACCGGATGGACGGGCCAGCCGGCGGTCTTCGAGCGCGACGGGCGCACGTGGATCGTGTTCGGCGCGTACGACAAGGCGGTCCACTTCCTCGACGCGGCGACCGGCGAGCGGATCCTCCCCGACTTCCCGACCGGCGACATCATCAAGGGCTCGGTCACCATCGACCCCGACGGCTTCCCGCTCGTGTACACGGGCTCGCGCGACAACTACTTCCGCATCATCTCGATCGAGGGGCCCGAGCCGATCGAGCTGTGGAAGCTGTCCGCCGACGCGGTCAAGCCGACGATGTGGAACAACGACTGGGACGGCTCCGGCCTGATCATCGACGACTACTTGTTCGAGGGCGGTGAGAACAGCCAGTTCCACATCGTCAAGCTCAACCGCGGCTACGGCCCCGACGGCAAGGTCACGGTCGATCCGCAGCTCGTGTTCAACGCGCCGGGGTGGGACGACGAGCTGCTGTCGGCCATCGGCGACAAGGACGTGTCCATCGAGAACTCCGTCGCGATCTACGACAACACCGTCTACTTCGCGAACTCCGGAGGGCTCGTCCAGGGCTGGGACATCAGCGGGCTCGCGCAGGGCCAGGAGCCGACCCGCACCTTCCGCTTCTGGACCGGCGACGACACCGACGCGTCGATCGTCATCGACGAAGCCGGCATGCTCTACGTCGGTTCCGAGTACGAGCGTGGCAACCAGCGCTCGAAGGACATCGGGCAGATGATGAAGCTCGACCCGTCGAACCCGGACAACCCGCTCGTCTGGAAGATCGACGACCGCTCGGTGAACCCGGCGGGGGTGTGGGGCACGCCCGCGCTCCATGACGACATCGCGATCTTCGACACCAACGGCGGCAACGTCATCGCCGTCGACCGCGCGACCGGCGCCGAGCGTTGGCGGTTCAAGCTGCCGGGCCCGACGTGGCAGTCGCCGGTGGTGGTCGACGACATCCTGTTGATCGGCGACTGCAACGGCATCATGCACGCGTACGACGTGGCCGACACCGCCGTCATGCCGCCCGAGCTCTGGCAGATCGAGATCGGCGGGTGCATCGAGTCGACGCCCGCCGTGTGGAACGGGCGGATGTACTTCGGCACTCGCGCCGGCGGCTTCCACGCCGTGGGCTTGCCGTGATTCAATCGACCCCGTCGCCGTAGTTACCTGGGGGTAGGCATGGCCGAGGTCACCGAGTCCGACCTGCGGGATCGGGTGAAGCAGCTCATCGCCGAGGTCGACGCGAACGATCGTGTGGCCTTCCGCGGTGCGCAGTACGACCGCGGGCTCGCGTGGGTGCACTTCCCCGAGGGCAAAGGCGGGCTCGGTCTGTCGCCCAAGGCGCAGACCATCGTGCAGGATGAGCTCCGCAACGCGTCACGGGTGTACGACGACATCGGCATCAACCCCATCGGCATCGGCATGGCCGCGCCGGTGCTGCTGGCCCACGGCACGCCCGAGATGCACGACCGCTTCCTCCGCCGCATCTTCACGGGCGAGGACATCTGGTGCCAGCTCTTCAGCGAGCCCGGCGCGGGGTCCGACGTCGCCTCCCTCGCGACACGAGCGGTGCGCGACGGCGACGAATGGGTCGTCAACGGCCAGAAGGTGTGGACCACGCTCGCCCACGTCTCGAACTGGGGTCTGCTCGTCGCGCGCACCGATCCCGACCAGCCGAAGCACAAAGGGTTGACGTACTTCGTCGTCGACATGCACGCACCCGGGGTCGACGTGCGCCCGCTCTTCCAGATCACCGGTGAGGCGGAGTTCAACGAGGTCTTCTTCACCGACGCCCACATCCCCGACGCCATGCGGCTCGGTGCGGAGGGCGAGGGCTGGAACGTCGCGGTCGCGACGCTCATGAACGAGCGGGTCGCGCTCGGCGGTGGTGTGCGGGCGCGCGGCGGCGGGCCCATCGAGCTGCTCGTCGATCTCTGGCGCAAGCGCCCGAGCCAGGGCGAGGCGCTCGACAAGCCGCTGCGCGACCGCGTCACGCAGCTGTGGATCCGCGCCGAGGTGCTGCGGCTCACCAACCTGCGGGCGCGCGACTCCGCCAAGAGCGGCACGCCGGGGCCGGAGGGCTCGGTCGGCAAGCTCATGGCCGCCGAGCTCAACAAGGCGCTGAGCGAGTGCACCGTCGACGTGCTCGGGGCCGAGGGCATGATCCTGCCCGCCGGCTACCCGATGGCGCGCCCGTCGTTCGCCTCCCTCGGCGGCACCGACGCGCAGAAGCTGTTCCTCCGCATGCGGGCGCAGTCGATCGAGGGCGGCACCTCCGAGGTCATGCGCAACATCCTCGGCGAGCGCGTGCTGGGCCTCCCCAAGGAGCCCGCTGTCGACCGCGACATCCCGTGGAGCGAGACCCTCCGCTCCAGCTGAGCTTCCGTTCTCGGTAGATCTACCGGCACCCAGTCCCGGTGGAGCTACCGAGATCCCGGACGTCGGGCTACGCGCGGCGCCAGACGGGGCCGGCGGGGGTGTCCTCGACGACGATGCCCCGCGCGGTGAGCTCGTCGCGGATGCGGTCGGCTTCGGCGAAGTCCTTCGCGGCGCGTGCGGCGGTGCGGGCCGCGACGAGCGCGTCGACCTCCGCGTCGCCGCCTTCGGCCTCGCGCTCGCCGCGCAGCTCGAGCCCCAGTGCGCCGGTGAGCGCGTGCACGGTGGCGACGAGCGATGCCGCGGCGACGTCGTCACCGGCGTCGATCGCGGCGTTGGCGCGGCGCACGGTCTCGAAGATCACCGCCACGCCGCTCGGGGTGGCGAGATCGTCGTCGACGGCATCGTTGAACGCCGTCACCGCTGTGTCGTCGAGCGGCGCGATCGCATCGAGCGGATAGCGGCGCGCGAGCGCGTCGAGCCGATCGAGCGCCGCCTCCGCGTGGTCGAGCGCCGGACCGTTGATCTCCATCGTCTTGCGGTAGTGCGTCTGCAGCACCAGCAGGCGCATCGCTCGCGAGTCGTAGTTGTCGAGCGCGTCGGCGAGGGTGGTGAAGTTGCCGAGCGACTTCGACATCTTCTCGCCGCCGACTTGCACCATGGCGTTGTGCACCCACGTGCGGGCGAACGCCTTGCCCGCGCCCACGGCCTCGGCGCGTTCGTTCTCGTGGTGGGGGAAGACCAGGTCGTCACCACCACCGTGGATGTCGAAGCCCTCACCGAGGATGCCGAGCGACATCGCGACGCACTCGATGTGCCAGCCGGGACGACCCGGGCCCCACGGGGAATCCCACGTCGGCTCGCCCGGCTTCGCGGCCTTCCACAGGGCGAAGTCGAGCGGATCGTCCTTGCGCTCGTCGACCTCGACGCGCGCGCCCGCACCTTCGCGCAGCTCCTCGGCGTCGCGGTGCACCAGCGCGCCGTAGTCGTCGAGCGCGCCGACGCGGAAGTACACGCCGCTGCCCTCGACCACGTAGGCCATGCCCCGATCGACGAGCTCGGCGATCACCTCGAGCATCTCGGGCACGAACTCGGTCGCATGGGGGCGATGGTCCGGCGCCTCGACGCCGAGTCGGTCCATCTGCTCGACGTACGCCCGCTCGTAGGTCGCGGCGATCACCGGCTCGGTCGTCTGCTCGGCCGCGGCGCGGCGGATGATCTTGTCGTCGATGTCGGTGATGTTGGACACCAGCGTGACGTCGAAGCCTCGCCAGCGGAGGTAGCGCCGCAGCACGTCGTAGGTGAGCGCGCTGCGGGCGTGGCCGACGTGAGGGACGTCGTACACGGTCGGTCCGCACGCGTAGATGTCGACCTTCCCCGCGGCGCGGGGGACGAACGGGGTCTTCTCGCCGGTCAGCGTGTCGGTGAACTGCAGCACCGGCCAAGGATAAGGCGCGCCCTCCGGGCCACCGCCCCTATTCGCTCGGAGCTTCGGCCTGGCCGAGCAGGACGGTCTTCAGCACCTTGCCCGAGGCGTTGCGGGGGAGCGGCTCGTGGCGCAGCTCCCACGCGGTCGGCACCTTGTAGGCGGAGAGCGTCTCGCCCGCGAAGCGTGCGATCTCGTCGACGTCGACGTCGGTGCCCGGGTCGACCACCACGATGGCCTTGACCTCTTGCCCGTGGACCGGGTGGTCCTGGCCGACGACGGCGGACTCGAGCACCAGCGGATGCGCGTCGAGGCGCTGCTCGACCTCGATCGGGTAGATGTTCTCGCCCGAGCGCAGGATCAGATCACGGGCCCGCGAGTTGATGAACAGCAGGCCGTCCTCCATGCGACCGATGTCGCCCGTGGCCAGCCAGCGACCCGGCTTGAACGTGGCGGCGGTGGCTTCGGGGTTCCGCCAGTAACCGAGCATGTTGTACGCGCTGCGCACGTGGATCTCGCCTTCGACGCCGTCGGGCACCGGGCGCCCGGCGTCGTCGAAGATCGCGATGTCACAGGTGGGGTTGGGGCGACCCGCGCTCGTCGGGTGCTGTTCGTACTCCGCGCCGACGTTCGAGGACACGGCCGCGACGGTCTCGCTGGATCCGTAGCCGTTGGCGAGCGAGGCGGCGGCGTTGGGGAACGCGGCCTTGATGCGCTCGCGCAGCGCGGGGCTGGTCGGTCCACCACCGAAGCCCATGTTGCGGATGCTGCTCACGTCGAACTTCTCGAACAGCGGATGATCGATGACGCGGGGTCCGGTGCCGCCGATAGGCGACCACGAGGTCACGCGCTCCTCCTGGATCAGCCGCAGCACCTCTTCGGGATCGAAGCGGCCGCGCCGCAGCACGAGCTTCGACCCCACGTCGAGCCCGAGGATGACGCCGGCGAGCAGACCCGACACGTGGAACATCGGCGAGAGCATGAGCGTGGCCGTCTGCGCTGGCGGTGCGGCGGCCGCGGCCGGTGCGACGCCGGCGAGCGCCGCGGCACGACCGCGGACCGCTCCGTTGCACAGGTTGACCTGCACGAAGCCGACGAGCCCGCGGTGCGACACCAGCGCGCCCTTGGCCCGACCCGTGGTGCCGCTCGTGAACAAGATGAGCGCGGGGTCGTCTTCGTCGATCGGCTGGTCGGGCAGCGGGGCGCCCGGCGCGTGCGCGAGGAGCGATGGGAAGTCGGACTCGATCGACAGGACCGGGATCGCCAGTTCGATGCCCTCGAGGCGCTCCAGGCGCTTGTCGTCACCGATGAGCAGCGAAGGCTCGCTGAGCTCGATGCCGTGGCGGATCTCGTCGGGCGTCCACCAGCCGTTGAACGCGCTGACGATGCCGCCGAGGCTGGTGATGGCCCAGAACGCGACGGCGTACTCCGGGCAGTTGGCGGCGAGGATCGCGACACGATCGCCGGGTTGGATGCCGTAGCGATCCCGCAGCGCGGCTGCGACCGAGCCGACCTGTGCGAGGTGCTCGCGGTAGTTGGTCGCGGCGCCGTCGATGGTGACGTAGACGGCGTCGCCGTGCCGTGCCGTGGCGGCGAGCAGCATCTCGCGCAACGACGCGTGCCGGTTGCGGAACACGGGATGGCGCTCGCCGAGGACGTCGACCTCCACGACCTCGAACGGCGCGCCCGGTGCGGTCAGCTCGGCGAGCGCGCGCGCCCGCAGTTCAGGGGTGGTCACAGAGGTCGCTCCAAGTCGATGCCCACCAGTGCGGCGAGCTCGCGCAACACGCGCGGTGCGTCGGTGTCGGTGCCCTCGCCGCGCTCGATGGCACGGGCGAGCTCCTCGAGCGTCGCGCGCGCGGTCGGTGCGTCGAGGTCGTCGTCGAGCGCGGCGCGCACGGCGTCGGCATACGGCGCGGGATCGGGACCGCGCGTTCCTCGGGCCGCGCCGTGCAGCAGGTGCAGGGCCACGCGGCCGTCGTCGATGTCGTCGTCGAACCACTCCCAGTTGTCGCGGTAGTGGTGCCGCATCAGCGAGAGGCGGATGGCGCGCGGGTCGGCGATCTTGAGGAGCTCGCTGACGAAGACGAGGTTGCCGAGTGACTTCGACATCTTGGTGCCCTCGTACGCGACGAGGCCGCAGTGCATCCAGTGCCGCACGAACGGAGCACCGTGCGCGGACTCGCTCTGCGCGATCTCGCACTCGTGGTGCGGGAAGACGAGGTCGCCGCCGCCGCCGTGCAGGTCGAGCGTCGGGCCGAGCTGGTCGAACGACATGCCCGTGCACTCGATGTGCCAGCCCGGGCGGCCGGGTCCGAATGCGGAGTCCCAGCTCGGCTCGTCGGGCAACGACGGTTGCCACAGCACGAAATCGAGCGGGTCGCGTTGACGTGGGTCGTCCGGGTGGCCGCCGCGGTCGCGCGCGAGTTCGATCATCGCGTCACGCGAAAGGTGCGACAGCGAGCCGAAGCCGGCGAAGGTCGAGATGTCGAAGTACGTGGTGCCGTCGACGGTGTAGGTGTGCCCGCCGTCGCGCAGCTCCTCGATGACCGCGAGGATGCACGCGATCGATTCGGTGACTCTCGGCTCGGCGATGGGTGGCCGGGTGTCGAGCGCCTCCATGTCGCGATGGAAACGAGCGGTCTCGGCCGCCGCGAGCTCACGGAAGTCGACGCCGAGGGATCGCGCCTTGGGGAGGATCGAGTCGTCGACGTCGGTGATGTTGCGCACCATGCGGACCTCGTGGCCGAGGTCCTCGAGCCGCCGGACGAGGAGGTCGTAGGTGAGGTAGGTGGCCGCGTGGCCGAGGTGCGTCGCGTCGTACGGCGTGATGCCGCACACGTACATCCGGACCACATCGCCGGGCTCGAACGGGACCACCTCGCGGCGGGCAGTGTCGTAGAGGCGCATCGGCACGGGCCAAAGGTAGCGGCCTCCTCCCCGGGTCTGGTGCGGTGGGGGCGCAGGGCGTGGCGAACAGGTCACCGGTACGGGTGAGCGCGGGAGTTTCCGCTGGTCGCGGGGTTTCTCGGCACGCGAGGCAGTACCGTTTTGGGCGTGTTGACGCAAACCAGAGCCCGGGGGGCCCGGGGCGGGGGGCTGGTGCTCCTGCTCGCCGCTGTGGGCATCGCGGCGGTCGTCATGCTCGCCGGCAACATCTTCGGCTTCTTGAACTTCGGGTTCGGGAGCACGACGATCGACCGCTCGCAGACGCCGTTGCTCGTGCAGCTGACGGACCTCTCCGAGTACCACGCCTCGCAGGCCACGTTCCACGAGATCGTCGACCTCGAGAAGGACACGAAGTACCTGCCCGACTTCATCTCGGGCTCGCGGGCACTGATGGTCGCGGCGGGAACGGTGGACGCCACCGTGGACTTCTCGGGTCTCACCGAGGAGAACATCGTCGTGTCGCCGGACCGCAAGTCCGTGACGATCACGTTGCCGCCGCCGGAGCTGGGCGACGTCACGATCGACCACGACAACACCTACGTCGAGTCCCGCAATCGTGGGTTGTTCGACCGCGTGGGCGGCATCTTCACCGGCAACCCGGCGAACGACCAGCCGCTCTACCAGGCCGCCGAGTCCAAGCTCACCGACGCGGCCGCGGCGAGCGAGCTCCGTTCGCTCGCGGAGAAGAACACCCGGTCGATGCTCGAGTCGCTGATGACCTCCGTAGGTTTCGAAGAGGTCACGGTGGTCTTCGAGCAGCCGCCGCAGCCGCAGTAGCAGGCGGTCCGGGCTCGCCCGGGCGGAGGATTTCCGGCGTTTCCCTCACCGGTGGTAGGGGTAGAGCGACCTTCAGGTGCCGGCCCGGGAAGGGGCGGTCCGACGTCGACGTCTCCCGCAGGGAGTCCCCGCCCGCTTGCCTTCCACCGCCCTCCGCCGCCTCGCTGTTCTCGGCGCGACCGCCGTCTCCTCGATGGCCTTCGCGGCGTTGGTCGCGGCCGAAGGTGTCGGCGAGGGCGGCGATCGCGTTCGGTCCGTGGCGCAGCCCAGCGGGCCCGACGCGCCGGTCCCGGTGGTCGACCCTCCGTCGTTCGCCAAGCAGGTGATCGTCGGGCCGGGCCACGCGGCCATCACCACGCCACCCACCCAGGCGCCTCGGACGACATCGCGCCTGCAACCCGCGCAGGTCACGACCGAGCGCCCGTCGACAGAGGCGCCCGCGGTGCCGCCGTCCGGCGACACGGCGGCGCCGAGTCCGGTGGCCGCGGACGTGCCGCCCGCGACCGCGCCGCCCGCGACCGCGCCTGGGGGTGCGCGCTGCATCGTCCGCCTGCACGGCAAAGGCGGCGGCGCGGGCGGGACCCGAACCGTGGGCGACGGGGTCGTGGAGCTCTCGCCCGGCGGCAACGGCAACGGCTGGGGAGGACGTCAGTGGTCGTACTTCCCCGACAGCGGATACGCCGCCGCGCGCGGGGCCGTGGCCTCCGCCGTCGACGGTGCGGGTTGCGGGCGGATCATCGTGGCCGGGTTCTCGAACGGCGCGTCGTTCGCCGCCAAGCTCTATTGCCGCGGTGAGACGTTCGGCGGCCGCCTCGTCGGGGTGGTCATCGACGATCCGGTCGTGGACCACGCGGTCGAGGGGTGCAGCCCCGGGTCCGGCGTACGGGCGGCGCTGTACTGGAGCGGCGCGCTCGAGTCGACCGCGGTGCCGGGGTGGAACTGCGCCGAGCAGGACTGGACCTGCGAGGGCGGCACCACGATCGGCATCGATGCCTACGCCTCGGCGCTCGGCGTGGGTCGCAAGCAGAGCGCATCGACCGCGCACGCGCCGTACCAGTCCCCTCCCGAGCTGACGTCGTGGTGGTGAGCGGCCGGTAATCTTCGCCCCGCCGGAGACCGCCGGCGCGAGGGAGGCAACCGTGACCGAGGTCGTCATCGTCGAGGCCGTCCGCACCCCGTTCGGCCGCCGCAACGGTGGGCTCTCCGGCACCCACTCCGTGGAGCTCCTCGCGCACACGCAGCGAGCGCTCGTGGATCGAGCGGGGGTCGACCCGAGCGCGATCGGCCAGGTGGTCGGCGGCTGCGTCGGGCAGGTCGGCATGCAGAGCAACAACGTCACGCGGCTGGCCTGGCTCACCGCGGGCCTGCCGCTCGAGGTCGCGGCGACCACCGTCGACAGCCAGTGCGGCTCGTCGCAGCAGGCGACCAACCTCGCGTACGCGCTCGTCAAGAGCGGGGTGGTGGATGCCGCGGTCGGCTGCGGCGTCGAGCTGATGAGCCGCGTGCCGATGGGCGCGACGGTGCCGAAGGACCCGTTCGTCGGCAAGCCGGTCACCCGCGCCTATTGGAAGCACCACGAGTGGACGTCGCAGTTCGAGGGCGCCGAGCGCATCGCCGACAAGTGGGGGATCACGCGTGACGACGCCGATGCGTTCGGCAAGCAGTCGCAAGACCGCGCGGCGGCGGCATGGGCGGAGGGCCGGTTCGAGTCGCAGATCGTGCCGGTCGACGCGCCGTTGCCGGCGGAGGGCGATGAGTACCCCGGCACGCAGACCGTCGCCCGCGACGAAGGCCTGCGCGAGACCACGCTCGAGAACCTCGCCAAGCTCAAGCCGGTCGCGCGCGAAGACGGCGTCCACACCGCCGGTTCCTCGTCCCAGATCAGCGACGGCGCATCCGCGGTGCTGCTGATGACCGCGGAGCGAGCCGGCGCGCTGGGCCTACGGCCGCTCGCTCGCATCGTCGACACCTGCCTCGTCGGGAGCTACCCGGTGTTGATGCTGACCGGTCCCATCGACGCGACGCGCCACCTTCTCGCCCGCACCGGTCTTGCCATCGACGACCTCGACCTCATCGAGATCAACGAGGCGTTCGCCTCGGTCGTGCTCGCGTTCCAACAGGAGCTCGGCGCCGACCCCGCGCGGGTCAACCCGAACGGCGGCGCGATCGCCCTCGGCCATCCACTGGGCGCCACGGGCGGTGGCCTCCTCGCCAAGGCCGTGCACGAGCTGCAGCGCCGAGGCGGGAACAAGGCGCTCGTCACGATGTGCTGCGGCGGCGGCCTCGGCACCGGCACCATCCTCGAACGGGTCTAGGTCCCGCTCTGCCCGTTCCGCCCGTTCTGCTCGTTCTGGTGGTGCCTCATCGCGCTATGCGCGACCAAGCACCACCAGAACGCGCCGGCGTCACAGCTGGCGCGGGTTCGAGGTCGATGGGCTCGTCGCCGTCGAGCAGCGCGAACCGCTGACGGCGAGTGATGACGAACGCGAGGAACACGAGGATGCCCGCCGCGTAGAGCGCGAGCGTGACCCGCAACCCGATCGCGTCGCCGAGCGCGCCGCCGACGAGCGTGCCGAGCGGCATGCCAGCGAGCAGCGCCATGAGGAACATCGACAGCGCGCGGCCTCGATACTCCTCGTGCACCTGCGCCTGGATGGCGGTGTTGAGCGAGATGTTGGTGAAGCCGTGTGCGGTGCCGGCGACGGCGAAGCCCATCAACCCGATCACGAAGATGGACGTCGAGACGGACAGCGCGAGCCCGCATCCGAAGAGCGCGAGCCCGCAGAGCGCAGCGCGCGAGCGTCGGATGCGCTCGCCGCCGACGACGAGCGCGCCGGATGCGACGGTCGAGCCGATGCCGTAGACGGCGACCAGCAGGCCGAGCCCGCCGCCGCCGACGTCGAAGATCTCGTCGGCCATGCCCGCGGCGAGCTGCACCATCGACTGCCCGAAGAACGAACCGATGAACGCCGCGATGACGACCAACCGCAGCGGCGGTCGGTCGAGGACGTAGCGCATGCCGTCGCGGAACCGCCGCATCCAGTGCTCGCTCGAAGGAGCCTGCGGAACCGGGCGGGTGCGGATCACGAGCAACGCGGCGATCAGCACCAGGAACGAGAGCGCGTTGATCGCGAACGCCGCGGTGGCGCCCCACACGCCCAGCACCACGCCGGCGACTGCGGGCCCGATCGCTCGCGAGGCCGTGAAGCCCATGGAGTTGAGGCGCACGCCCTGGAGCATCTGTTCGGGTGGCAACAGCACCGCGGCCATCGACTGCGACGCGGTGTACTGGAAGCCCGCGCCGAGCCCGGCGAGAACGACGAGGGCGACGATGCGCCACGGGGTGAGGCCGTCCGACGCGGCGAGCAGGAACAGCGCAACCGCGGCGACGAGCTGCACGACGTTCGACCAGAGCAGCACCTGCCGGCGATCGGCGCGGTCGCTGACGATGCCGGACGGCGGGCCCATCAGGAGCGACGGCACCATCCACGCGAACGTGCCGACGCCCACCCAGGTGTTGCTGTCGGTGAGGTCGTGCAGCACGAACGGCACGCTGAGGCTCTGCATGAACGAGCCGGCGTTCGAGATGACGGCGGCGGCGAGGTACGTCGCGAAGCCGCGGTTGCGCAGGACCTCACGCCCCGTGACGGGCCCCCGCAACACTTCACCCGTCGTCGCCACCGGAGAAGGCTACGTGGACGAGAGCGGTTCGGGCCCGGTCGGGACCGGTGCCACATCGAGCGACACCCGTGCGAGCTGCGCCGCCCAGCCGATCAACGCCAGCATCGTGGCGGCCACGACGAGCCACAGCGCGCGGGCGCCGTGGGCCTCGTAGATCGGGGCCGACGCGATCGCGGCCACGCCGGACATCGAGTAGGACACCGCGCCGTAGAGACCTTGACCGGTCGCGACCTTCTCCGGTGGTGCGGCGCGTGCCATCGCGGTGATGCCCGCCGGGGTGCTCACGGTGTCGATGACCGAGCGGATCACCCCGATGATCGCGATCGCGACCGCGGTCTTCGCGAAGCCGAGGGCGGCAACTGCGGGCACGGACGCGAGGAGCGCGATGTTCGCGACGCGCTGCGGGCCGTGGCGATCGGCGAGTCGGCCGCCGAACGAGGTGAGGAAGACGTACGGCAGACCGAAGAGCGAGAGGGTGATCGCCACGCCCGCGTCGCCGGTGCCGAGGTCGTGCAGCTGCTTGGCGATGATCGGCTCGAACGCGCCGACGGACAGGTTGACCGTGGCGCCGACGAGGAGCGCCGCTCGCACCGGAGGGGAGCGCAGGAGCGAACCGATGCCGCCCTTCGCCAGGCTTGCCACCACGGGTGGCTCCGGGATCGCGTGGACGAACGCGCTGACGGCGAGCAGGAGCACCGCCGCGAACACGAACGGCGCGCTGAGCCCGATGACGTTGGCGAGCACGACAGCGAGCGGCGGGCCGAGGACGAACCCGGCGATCTCCACCGCTGTCGTGCGGCCCAGCAACTCGCCGGCGCGAGCGGGGTCGCGAGCCACGATGACGCGCCGGCACGCCGGCACGAACAGGCCACCGCCGAGACCGGTGAGCGCACGAGCGCCGACGAACTGCCAGAGCTCCGTGGCGACGGCCATCCACCCGAAACCCAAGATCATCGCGGCGATGCCGAGCCGCAGCATGCGCACCGTGTAGCCGCGGTCGGCGTAGCGGGCGAGCGTGAGCTGCGCGGTCACCGCCATCAAGACGCTGGCGCCGCCGATGAGCCCGAGACCGGCGGTCGGCAGGTCGTAGGCGTCCTGGAGGTCGGGCAGCAGCGCGAACACCGCGCCCATGCCGACCATGTTGCAGAACAGGACGGCGAGCAGGACCACGAAGGTCAGGTCCGCGCGGGAGGTCGACCGCCGCGCTCCCCCTGTTCCCACTCCCCCTGCCTAGCTCACTTCCACGCCGCGCGCCGAGAACGGGGGGAGCGCGGCCGGCTCCGGCGTGGCACCTACTGCTGTTGCTGTTGTTGTTGCTGCTGGGCGATCTCGACGCGGCGGCGCGACTCCACGGGCCGGGGGGTCGGCGGTTGGGCCGCGGTGGTCGGCTGGCGCGTGACGTCCATGCGGCGGATCTCCACGCTCGCCTGGACGGTCGGGGACGCCGAGCCGGCGTAGAGCCCGCGCAGCGGGGGCACGTCGTCGTAGTCGCGACCGTGGCCGATCTTGACGTGGCGGGTCGAGACCTCGGTGCGGTTCGTCGGATCGAGGGGGAACCAGCCGAACCCCGGGATGGCCGCCTCGAACCACGCGTGGGTCTGCACGCGCGCCACGCCGCCGTCGTCGACGTCCTCGCCCGTGCTGTCGTCGCGCGTGAACAGGTATCCGGACACGTAGCGGGCGGGGATGCCGACGCTGCGACAGAGCGCCACGGCGAGGTGGGCGTAGTCCTGGCACACGCCCTTGCCTGCGCCGAGCACGTCCTCGACCGCGATGCCGATGTGCGTCGAGCCGGGCGCGTACTCGAGCCGCGCGCCGACGAGGCCGTGCAGCGCGAGCACCGTGCGCACCACGTCGGGTCCGTTCCGCTCGAGCAGGCGCTCGGCCTCGCGCCGGATCGGCGTGCCCCACTCGGTGTGGCGCGTCGGTTGCAGGTACTCGGCGTTCAGGTCGACGAACGCGGGGTCTCGCAGCTCGTCGATCGTGGGCGTGACGGTGATGGGCCGTCGCCGCCCGGTCTCGACCGCCGCCTCGGCCACGATCTCGAGCGTGTCGTGGGGCGAACGGACACCGAAGGCGTCGACGCGTGTGCCCCAGTAGTCGGTGAACGCGAGCGTGCGGGCGGACGGACTCACCGCGATGCGATAGGCGATGAGCTGCTGGCGATCGTCGGTCGTCGGGCAGGCGCGCAGCTCGTCGTGTGACTCGCGCACCATCGCGTCGTACGTGAAGACGGTGCGGTAACGGACGTCGAGCCTCATGCCGGCACCTCGCCCGGCAGCACGAACTGCGCGCGGAGGGTCGGGTCCTCGCCGGCGCGGAAGTACTGCCTCGCCAGCGCGTCCGCGACGTCGCGGATGTCGTCCTCGAGCTCCTCGAGCGCGGCCAGGACATCGCCGGCGACGAGCTCGCTCATGTCCAGGTACTGGAGGCGGCTGCGTACCTGGCCCAACAACCGTCCCGCGTGGTTGCGCCCCGGCGCCCGCCCGTCGAGCCGGTCGAGCGACGCCTCGGCTCTTTGCAAGCAGAACAGGACGCTGCGCGGGAAGGTCGACGACTGCAGCAGGAACGCCGCGACGTGCATCGGGTTCGTCGACGCCTGGAACACCTTGCGGTACGCCTCCAGACCGGATGCGGATCGCAGCGTCAGCAGCCACGAGTCGTACTGGTCGTGCGCGAGCGTGGGGTAGCGGACGCTCACGAGCCGCGTCGTCATCACGGCCCGCTCGAGCATCCAGCCGATCACCATGAACCGGTAGCCGTCGTCGCGCGGCATGGTCTGTGCAGCGACGCCTGCAAGGGTCTGGCAACGGTTCTTGACCAGGTCGTAGAGCGCGTAGGGCTCACCGTCGAGGTCGCGGTGCAGGTTGCGCGCCTGCAGCTGGTGGTGGAAGCGGTTCACCGATTCCCACACCTCGCTCGACAGCTGCTCGCGCACCGACCGGAAGTTCTCGCGCGCGGTCGCCACGCACGAGATGATCGAGCCGGGGTTCGCGCGGTCGAGCACGAGGAACTGCGGTACGGCTCGTTCGTCGGGCGTGTCGTCGTGGCGCTCGAACTCGTTGCGGAGCCGCACGATGTCGAGCGTGCGCCGCCAGGCGCGGCGCACCTCGCCGGTCGTCGCGCCGAGGGAACCGTGGTAGGTGACGTCGAGCAGCCGCGCGGTGTCCTCCGCGCGTTCCAGGTATCGACCCGCCCAGAAGAGGCTCTCGGCGTGGCGGGCGAGCATCAGCCGACGACCGGGTCGTCGTGGCCGTCGGAACCTTGCTCCATGTCGGCGTCGGCCGCGCCGAGCACCCAGGTGTCCTTCGACCCGCCGCCCTGGGACGAGTTGACGATGAGCGAGCCCCTGCGCAGCGCGACCCGCGTCAGGCCACCGGGGATCACCTCGATCCGCTCGCCGGTCAGCACGAACGGGCGCAGGTCGACGTGGCGACCCTCGACTTCGTCGTCGACGAAGCTCGGGAGGCGCGAGAGCGAGACGACCTCCTGGGCGATGTAGCCGCGTGGGTCGGCCTCGATGCGCCGGCGCACGGCGGCGAGCTCCTCGTCGCTGGCGCGCGGCCCGATGACGATGCCGTAGCCCCCCGACGCGGCGACCGGCTTCACGACGAGCTCGCCGAGGCGATCCAGCACGTGCGCGCGCTGATCGCGGTCCCACAGGAGGTAGGTCGGGACATTGGGGAGGATCGGGTCCTCGCCGAGGAAGTAGCGGATCATCTCGGGGACGTACGCGTAGATCGCCTTGTCGTCCGCGACGCCGTTGCCGACCGCGTTCGCGATCGTGACCGTGCCCGCTCGCGCCGCCGACATGACGCCGGGCACGCCGAGCGTCGAGTCGCTGCGGAACACGACCGGATCGAGAAACGCGTCGTCGATGCGGCGGTAGATGACGTCGACGCGTTGCAGCCCGCTGGTCGTGCGCATGTAGACGACGTGCTCGTCGACGACGAGGTCCCGCCCTTCGACGAGCTCGACGCCCATCTGCCGCGCGAGGAAGGCGTGCTCGAAGTACGCGGCGTTGTAGACACCCGGGGTCAGCACCACGACCGTGGGGCTGTCACCGGCAGCGGACGGCGCAACGTTGCGCAGCGCGCGCAGCAGTGACCGGCCGTAGTGATCCACCGAGCGCACGCGCTGCGAGCGGAACAAGACGGGGAGCACCTTCGTCATCGCGGTCCGGTTCTCGAGCACGTAGCTGATGCCGCTGGGGTTGCGGACGTTGTCCTCGAGCACTCGATAGGTGCCATCGCCGTCGCGCACGAGGTCGATGCCGGCGACGAGACAGCGTGCACCGCTCGGCACCGGCACGTTCACGGCCTCGCGCTCGAACCCGTCCGACGAGGTGACGAGCCAGCGCGGGACGACGCCGTCGTTGATCGCGGCCTGCTCGCCGACGTAGAGGTCGTCGAGAAAGCGGTTCAGCGCGGCGACGCGCTGCGCGAGCCCCCGCTCGATGGTGGCCCACTCGTCGGCGGGGATGATCCGCGGGAAGAGGTCCATCGGCCACGTGCGTTCGATGCCCTCGTCCTCGCCGTAGACCGTGAACGTGATGCCGCGGCTGGTGAAGACGTCGTCGCCCAGCTGCCGTCGCCGTTCGAGCTCGGCCGCATCGAAGCGGCCGAAGTGCTCGACGAGCCGCCGGTAGTGGGGGCGCGGTGTCGCCGGCGCGGCGAAGGCCTCGTCGTAGAACCCGCCGGTCTCGTAGTCGGCGAACATCCCGAGAGGCACCACCGTTTTGTAACCGCTCGGCCACGACGGCGACGGGCATGTAACCGACCCTTCATGTCGGCTTCGCGGAGAGCGGCCTTGCCTGACCGGTTCCGCGAGCGGACCTTCGCCTGACCCGTTCGGGTGCGATTGCCGCCGTTGGCGGTCGGGTACGGGCTGCTCCGACAGGCGACCAAGGAGCACCTCACGATGGCCGGAGAGATGGATCAAGCCAAGGGCCGGATCAAGCAAGCTGCCGGCGACCTCACCGACGACGACGACCTGAAGAACGAAGGCAAGGTCGATGAAGCGGCCGGCGGGCTGAAGGGCAAGGTCGGCGCGGCGAAGGAATGGGTGGAGGACAAGGTCGACGACGTGGCAGATCGCGCGAAGCGCGACGGATAGCAGGGCGCGCGGTTCCCCGGTTCCCCGGTTCCCCCCTCGGTGACGGCCCCGAGCACCCGCTCGGGGCCGTCCCGCGTGCCGGCTCGGGAGGTGCGCAGCGCGACCCGCATGGGGTGCGGCGCGGACGGCACCGCCGTTCGTACCGTCCGTGCGACCGCGCTCAGTTGAAGAGCTGATCGAGGCTGCCCGAGGAGATCTCGGTGCCGTCCTCGTACTTCATCCGCGGCGGCCAGTCGTCGACGCGACCGGCCACATCGATGAACTGCGCCACATCGTCGCCGACGTTCGCGAACGAGTAGGTGGTGTCGGGCGCGAAGTAGAGCATGTCGCCCGGCTCCAGTCGGTAGGGGACGCCTTCGACGTCCCACTCGACCGTCCCGGCGAGTTGGTAGATGACGTGATCACCGGTGAACCGTCGCTTCGGGCTGCTCTGACCCGGCGGCATCTCGAGGCGGTTCACCATCGTGCTCGTCGTGGCCACGCCGTTGGCGACCCCTCGTCGAGTCCCTTCGTTCGTCCCGCCGGGTAGCACGTCATAGCGGACGACCTGCTCCGCGGCGCGCAGGTGGAAGGGACCCTCCGGCACCGCGGACGCACCCGCACCTGTGGCGCTCATCGACCTGCCCCGCACGTTCGCATCGCCTCGACCCCCTGATCCGGCTCGGCGGCGAACCTAGCGCCGGTGAGAGTCAGTTGCGCGGGGCGATCGGCGGCCGCAGTTGGGCGTCGACGTCGCGGTGCTCGAGCATCGTCAACAACGCGGCGACCGCGCGTCCGGCGCCGGGGTCGAGGATGCGCACCATCGCGAGGTCGAGGACAACGACCTGCGCTCGCCGTGAGCGCACGACCGCCAGGACGCGGTCGCGCAGCTCGTACGCGAGCTCCACATCGAGGTCGGCCTCGACCTCGACCGTCAGGGTCGGGCCATGGGATCGAATCGACCACAGACCCTGCACCGAGTGACGTGGCGTCCCCTGCGTCGTCGTCGAATGAACGTCGGTCACGATCCGTGCCGTACCCACGACGCTTGACCGTCATTCCTCGGTGATCGCGCTCCGCCAGGCGTGGGCATCGGCGGCCCGGCTACTCGGGCTCGCCGTCGGACACCGCGTCGATGGGTTCCGCGAGGCGCTCGATGTCGGTGACGGAGGGGTCGTCGTATCGCTCGACGTCACGGGCGGGGTCACGCGAAGATCGATCGCTCGGCTCGTCGGGGTCGGTTTCGATCGGCGATCGTTCGTCGCCCGGCGGTTCAGGCACCATCGGCACGCCTCCTCGGCTGGCAACCGCACTACCCGTCCCCGAGCCCGCGACGCTCACACGTTCGACTGAAACGCGGCCGTCACCGGTCGATCGCGGCACGGCGGGGTACCGAGCGAGCCACGGCGCAGGCCTCGGGAGGTCAATGTGGCAGAGCTCGGCTACTTCCTGTCGTCCGAGGAGCACGGACCGCGACAGCTGCTCCGCCAAGCGCAGCTGGCGTCGGACGCCGGCGTCGGCTCGGTCTGGATCTCCGACCACTTCCACCCGTGGATCGACGAGCAGGGCCAGAGCCCCTTCGTGTGGAGCGTGATCGGCGCGATCGCCGCGACGACACCGCTCGCGGTCACAACCGCGGTCACCTGTCCGACGATGCGCATCCACCCCGCGGTCGTCGCGCACGCCGCGGCGACGAGTGCGCTTCTGCTCGACGGGCGGTTCGAGCTCGGTGTCGGCACCGGCGAGAACCTGAACGAGCACATCCTCGGCGATCGTTGGCCCGCCGCCGACATGCGCCTCGAGATGCTGGAGGAGGCGGTGGAGGTCATGCGCCTCCTGTGGTCCGGCGACGAGGTGTCGCATCGTGGCGAGTACTACGAGGTCGAGAACGCGCGCATTTACTCGATGCCCCCGTCGCCCCCGCCGGTGCTCGTCAGTGGCTTCGGCCCGAAGGCGACGGATCTTGCGGCCCGCATCGGCGATGGCTACGTGAACACGAGCCCCGATGGGGGCCTGGTCTCGCGCTACCGCGCCAACGGGGGTCGCGGTCTCGCGTCCGCCGGCCTCAAGGTTTGCTGGGGTCCCGATCGCGAGGCCTGCGTCGAGCTGGCGCACAAGCGGTGGCGGTCGAGTGGCGTCCCCGGTGAGCTGTCCCAAGAGCTGCGCACGCCGGCGCTGTTCGCCCAGGCGTCGGACGTCGTGACCCCCGAGCAGGTCGCCGAGCACATCGCCTGCGGTCCCGCGGTCGAGCCGATCGTCGAGCAGGTGCAGAAGTACGTCGACGCCGGTTTCGATCGGATCTTCGTCAGCCAGATCGGCGACAACCACGAGGACTTCTTCCGGTTCCTGCAGCACGAGCTCGCCGGCGCGCTCGCGGAGATCGGCGTCGCCGCCGACGCCGACAGCTCGCTCCTCGCACCCCACTGACCCGCCCTGCGCAACTCACCAGAACGGCAAAAACGCGCAGATCAGGCCTCGGCGTTCAACGCGTCCGCCATCTCGCGGAGCTTGTTCTTGGCCACCTTGTCGAGGGTCGCGCGTGGGAACTCGTCGACGAAGTAGACCGCGCGCGGCACCTTGAAGTCGGCGAGGTGCTCCTTGCAGACGTCGATGATCTGCGCGGCCATCGTGTTCTCGTCGGGTGCGTCCGGCCGCTTGATCACGAAGACGACGACCACCTGGTCGAGCATCGGGTGGCTCTGACCGACGGCGGCGATCTCGGCGATGCCCGCGATCTGGCGGCAGGTGTCTTCGACCTGGCGGGCGGACACGTTCTCGCCGCCTACCTTGAGCAGGTCCTTGTCGCGCTCCGCGTACTGGACGTTGCCGCCCGGCCGCAGCGTGACCATGTCGCCGGTCTTGAACCAGCCGTCCTCGGTGAAGCTCTTCGCGTTCGCCTCGTCGTTGTCGTAGTACTCGAGGAAGAGCTGGATCCCCCGGATGCCGCGCACCCACAGCTCACCCGTGACGCCTTCCGGGCACAGCTCGCCGGTCTCCTTGTCGACGATGGCGATCTCGTAGCCCGGCGTCGGGTGGCCCATCGATCCGAACGGCAGACGCTCCGAGGGCCGGCCGCTGATCGCGTGGATGACCGTCTCGGTCATGCCGTAGCACGCGTACACCTGCAGGTTCGGCCACTGCGGGAACGCGGGCATGATCGCGCCGTACTGCGCGACCCGCAGCTTGTTCGGCGGCGTCTCCTGCCCGGCCAGCGCGTTCACGACGAACGGGAGCAGCGAGATGTGGGTGACGCCGTGGCGCGTGACGACCTCCCAGAAGCGGCTGCTCGAGAACTTCGGTTGCAGCACGACGGTGCCCCCGACGCCGAGGGTTGCCCAGATCGACCAGCTCTGCGCGTTCACGTGGAAGAACGGGAGGTAGACGAGGTAGACGTCGTCGGTCGTGATGTCGATGTTCCGGCTGCCGACGCGGCTCGACCACACGGCGTTGCCGTGTGTGTGCACGACGGCCTTGGGCCGCGACGTCGTGCCTGACGTGAATTGGATGCCGGCCGGCAGCATCGGCTCGGGCGAGCGCGGTGGCAGCTCCGCGGCGTCACCGAACAACGAGTCGAAGCTGCGCTGGCCGTGCTCGCGCTGCTCCGGCGTCGCCGACTCACCGCTGTTGTCGTCGGTGACGGCGATCCACTTCACGCGTCCGGCGGCCTCCGCGACCAGCGACGTGTACTGCGGCTGCGTGATCGCGGCCACGCACTGCGCGTGTTCGACGAAGTAGTTGAGCTCGCTGACGACGCTGCGCGTGTTGGTCGTGACCGCGGCGGCGCCGAGGGTGGCGCAGGCGTACCAGGCGAGGACGCCCTCCGGGCAGTTGTCGGCGTGGATGAGGACCTTGTCACCTTTGCTCACGCCGTTGGCGAGGAGTCCGGCGGCGAGCCTTTGGACATCGGCCTGGAACTCGCGGTAGGTCCACTGCCGGCCGGCGCCGCCCTTGGGTTCCCAGATGAGGAAGGGGTGATCCGGCTTGAGCGTGGTCCAGTGGTTCAGCAGCCACGGGATGTCCTGGCCCGCCATCTGGAAGGCGTCGGTCTGCAGCTTGTCCAGCTTGTCCATGAGGACATCTTGGGCGCGCGAGCCGGTCGCGCACGAACCGCCGAGCCGTGGGCCTTCAGCCCGAGTGCTCGTCGCGCTCGATCTCACTGATCAGCGCGACCCGGCGGGCGTGGCGACCCCCGTCGAACGAGGTCGTCAGGAAGATGCGCAGGATCCGCTCGGCCCGATCCGCGGCGAGCACGCGGGCGCCCATCGCGATGACGTTCGCGTCGTTGTGGCGGCGTGCCATCTCAGCCATCCAGTCGTCGTGGCACAGGGCTGCACGCGCGCCGACCACCTTGTTCGCCGCGATCTGCTCTCCCTGACCGCTGCCACCGAGGACCACCCCGAACTCGGCATCGCCGTGGGCAACGGTGCGCGCCGCCGCCGCGCAGAGGGGCGGGTAGTCGACCGGCTCCTCCGAGTGCGTGCCCAGGTCGACGACGTCGTGGCCTTCGTCGCGCATCCACCCGATGAGATGCTGCTTCAGCGCGAAGCCGGCGTGATCTGCGGCGATGACGACCTTCACTCGTCGTCATCATGTCGGACGACCGCGCGAAACGAAACGCGCGTGAGGGCTACGGGACCGTCAGGATCTCGAGGAAGTGGCCGTCGGGGTCCTCGAAGTAGATGCGTCGCCCACCGCCGGCGCGGTTGATCTCGCCAGGGCGGCTCCGCGACGGGTCGGCCCAGTAGGGGAGTCCCCGTTCGAGGACCCGGGCGAAGCTGGCGTCCCACTCCGCGTCGTCGAGGTGGAACGCGAAGTGCTGGATCTCGATGGGCCCCGCGGTCTCGCGGAAGTCGAGTGACACGCCGTTGTCCGTCTGGATCGCCATGAACGGGCCGACACGCTTGGGCTCGGGCAGCCCGAGGATCTCCGCGGTGAACCTGGCCGACGCGGTGGCGTCGTGGGAGAAGACGAAGGTGTGATCAAGGCGTACGGCCATGGTGCCTCCCCGGCTGGGTACACCCCGAGCAAACCACCTCGAGCGCACTTGAGGTCAAGACCCTGGCCGCTGGTACGAGCCAGGATGGAGCGGTGTCCGCGCCGACCCCAGCTGTAGCGACGCTCGTGCGTGCCGGCGTCGACCACACCGTGCACACCTACGAGCACGACCCGGCCGCGCCGTCCTACGGGCTCGAGGCCGCTGAGGCGCTCGGGGTCGACACGCCTCGGGTGTTCAAGACGCTCGTCGCAGCGGCGGGTCCGGCCGTGGTCGTCGCGGTGGTACCGGTCGCGCGTCAGCTCGACCTGAAGGCGTTGGCCGAGGCGGTCGGCGCGAAGCGCGCGGACATGGCGGACCGATCGGTCGCGGAGCGAGCGACCGGCTACGTGATCGGCGGCATCAGCCCCGTCGGGCAGAAGCGGAAGCTGGCGACGGTGATCGACGAGAGCGCCTCGCGTTGGGAGACCGTCTTCGTGAGCGGCGGGCGGCGAGGCCTCGAGATCGAGCTGCGCCCCGCGGATCTGCTCACGGTGACATCCGGTCGCCTCGCACCGATCGCTCGTGATCGTTAGCGCCGTCCCGAGCTCGCGAGGCTGTAGCAGTCTTGCCGGCACCGCGGCGGCCACTCGGTGCCGTGCGGATCCATCCTCCGTCGTGGCCGGTGGCGGATGACGAGGTGCGCGGCGACGAGGTCGTCGAGACGTTCTCGTGCTGCCGCGCGGTCGTCGCCGAAGCAGCGACCGACGGCCTCGAGGACGTCCTGCTCGTGGATCAGCCAGTCGCGCCGCTTCGCCAACTCCCGGCTGATGACGCCAACCAACTCGTCAGTTGCGGTTGCCACGTCGCCGAACGTAGGACGGCCGTGCAGCCGTGCGGCGAACCGAGGGTGGATTCGCGTCGATCAGTGTCCGCGGTGTGTGCTCACGGAGCGATGACGAGCTCACTGATGTGATCGTCCTGGAGCGTGAAGCGATAGCGCAGGTCGACGACACCGCCAGGGAAGTCGCCTTCGAGATGGTTGACGACGAGCCACGCGTCCGGTCCGGTTGCTTCGGCGCTCACGAACGTGCGGGTGAAGGTGAACTCGCTCGCGGCGGTCGCGAGCCAGTGGCGCACCTGATCGGTCCCGACGAACTCGTGGTCCTCGTCGACGACTCGGGCGTGGGGCGCGAAGGCCGAAAGGGCGGCGTCGGTGTCGTGGCGGTCGTGCGCGGATTGGTAGCGGCTGATCACGGTCGGGAGCTGTGGCATCGGGGCCTCCTGCGGGCGAGCCCGCTGTCGCTGCTAGATTGGAAGTCAGTGGCTTCGAACATAGCAGTCACTGGAGGGGAAGCGTCGATGGCCGAGAAGATCCGTCTGGAGGACCGCGAGTGCCCGCTCTCGGCCACGCTCGGCCTGGTGGGTGAGTGGTGGACGTTGTTGATCCTCCACGACGCGTTCGACGGCTACACGCGCTTCGATCAGTTCCAGGAGAACCTCGGCATCTCGTCGAGCCTCCTGACCAGCCGGTTGAAGCGACTCGTGGCGGCCGGTGTCCTCGAGCGGCGTCAGTACCAGCCGAACCCGCCCCGGTTCGAGTACGTGCTCACCGACCTGGGGCGGTCGCTGCGACCGGTGATCGTCGTGCTCGCCGCGTGGGGCAACTCGCGACTGCCGGCTGCCGCGCGCAGCATGGTGCTGGTCGACGGCGAGACCGGGGTCGAAGCGGATCCGGTCGTGGTCGATCGCGCGTCGGGGCGGCGCGTCGATGGCGCGGACTTCGTCTTCACCGCCGGGCCGGCCGCGAGCAAGCCCTTCCGCGATCGCTACGAAGGACGACCGCAGCCGCGGTGAACGTCGTGACGCCTGTGCGCGTCGCGCGTCACCCGACGGTTCTCCCGAGATTCCGGCGCGAACCGAGAACCGCCCGACGGACGCTGTCCGCGCTCGCGGGCGACGGGTTACCGGCGTGAGGCCCGCCACAACGTGGTGGCGGACCTCACGCGCAACATGTCAGTTCTTGATGAAGTCCAGCAGGTCGTCGTGGAACTGCTGGCGATGCGTGACGAACAGCCCGTGGGGTGCGCCGGGGTACACCTTGAGCGTCGAGTTGGGCACGAGCTTCGTCGCGAGCCGCGCCGCGTCGTCGATCGGCACGATCTGGTCGTCGTCGCCGTGGATGAACAACGTCGGGACGTCGATCTTCTTCAGGTCCTCGGTGAGATCGGTCTCGGAGAACGCTCGCACGCAGTCGTACGCGCCTTTGAAGCCGACCTCCATGCTCCACATCCAGAACGCGTCCAACGTTCCCTGCGAGACCTTCGAACCGGGCCGGTTGGCGCCGTAGAACTGTTGGCTGAGGTCCTTGTAGAACTGTGATCGGTCGGTGGTGAGGCCGTTGCGGATGGCGTCGAACGCCGCGATCGGCAGGCCACCGGGATTGGCCGGTGTCTTCAGCATCAACGGAGGGATCGCCCCGAGCAGCAGCGCCTTCGCGACGCGGCCGGTGCCGTGGCGCCCCATGTAGCGCGTGACCTCCCCGCCACCTGTCGAGTGGCCCACGAGGATCACGTCGCGAAGGTCGAGCTCCTCGATCAGCGTCGCGAGGTCATCGGCATAGGTGTCGAGATCGTTGCCCGCCCACGGCTGCGACGAACGCCCGTGCCCGCGTCGATCGTGGGCGATGCCGCGGAAGCCGGTCGACGCGACCAGGAACATCTGCTCGTCCCACGCGTCGCCGTTCAACGGCCATCCGTGACTGAACACGACGGGTTGTCCGGCGCCCCAATCCTTGTAGAAGATCTCGGTGCCGTCCTTCGTCATGATCGTGCCCATGCACGCTCCTTCGGTCGTTGCACTCGGTGCCCGGCTGGTGAGCGTGACGCAAGGCCGGGACCGCCGAATCGCCCTCGCGGGATGACTGCCACCGGGTGACGGCGAGCGCGCGGCCTGCTGTTGACACGAACGAGTGCCGCTCAGCTGCGCGCGTGGTCCGTCGGATGCACGTCTCCTCTACTTCGCGACGGCGGGCTGCGCGAGCCAGTCCTCGAAGCGCGTCGCGGCGAGCGTGGCACCGTCATCGGGGACGAGCGTGCGCTCGGCGAGCTCCGCACCGAAGTAGCGGGCCTGGGGATCCGCGACCACTTCCCGCGGGTCGTGGCGGGCGCGGAGCCCTTGCCGCACGAGGTCGTCGAGCCAGAGCTGCTGCGGTCCGCCGATCTCCACCGTGCGGTCGAGCGGAGCGCCGACCGCGACCTTGCCGACCTCGGTCGCGACGTCGTCTGCTGCCATGGGTTGGATGAGCACATGCGCGAGTCGCACCGTGTCGCCCTCGGTGGCCTCATCGGCGATGCTCTTGACGAACTCGAAGAACTGCGTGGCGTGGACGATCGAGTACGGCATTCCCGACGACTGGATCAGCTCCTCCTGCGCGATCTTCCCCCGGAAGTACGCGCTCTCGGTCAAGCGCTGCGTTCCGACAACGGACAGCGCGACGTGATGCGTGATGCCGGCGGCCGCTTCGGCGTCGAGGATGTTGCGCGTCGACCTCGTGAAGAAGTCGAGCACCGCTGCGGCCTCGAACGACGGCGAGTTCGACACATCGACGACAACGTCCGCTCCTTCGAGCGCTTCAGCCAGGCCTTCGCCGGTGAGCGTGTTGACGCCGGTGTTCGGCGCTGCCGGCACCGCCTGATGTCCTTGCTGTGCGAGCTTGGTGACGAGCTTCGAGCCGATGAGGCCGCTCCCGCCGATCACGACGATCTTCATGGGTGTCCCTTTCGAGGGTGGTGGGCGATCGCGCGACCGCTGCGACGGTGTGGTTGACGAGACAGCCCGACGTCCTGTGACCGGTCACTGCCGGGGATGCCGGGTCACGTCAGTTCTTCGAGCCGGAAGTCGAACGACTCGCCGCGGTCGAGGTAGTGGACGTGCGTCGTCAGCCCGCGGGCCATGGCCTCGCGGCGGAAGTCGTCGAGCGGCGACTTGAAGACGGTGTAGTCAATCGCGTCGCTCATGCCGATCATCTCCGGATGCGAGGCCTATCCGAAGCTTCCCGATGGCGAGTCGACACAGACGACTCGATCGTGCGCTCGACCCTCGACGCATGTGCCCACCACGGATCTGCTGGGTACGGGTTGATCGTGGGGCGACTCGCGGCAGCGTCGCCACCGGTGGGGAGGTCGAACGATGGGTGATGAGAGCGATCCGCTCGACAACGAGGAATCGACGCGAGGCGAAGCTCAGCCGCGCGACCGGCGTGTCGCAGAGGAGCACGCCGATGCCGCCGAGCGACTCGAGCGCCACAATGCACCCGCCCGCGACAGCGTCGGCACGAGCGGCCCGCGAGAGCCTCGCGGGGATGCCGGTCGTCACGCCGACGTGCCGCACGGCGAATCAGGCGACGCGGGGAACAACTGACGCGCCAGCGGCGGCACCGGGAGCGGGGTAGAAAGGCGGTGCCACGCAGCGCGGCCTGACCTGCGGGCTGCCGAGGGGGATGATGACAGCGGACGTCGTGGTCGGGGCCGATGCAGGCATGAGCGACGCACCGGGCATCATCGAGGTCGCGCTCCCTGCAGGGCAACCATGACGACCGAGCAGTGGCGCATCGGCGACATCGCCGTCACGAAGGTGCACGAGACGACGCTCGACCACGAACGCGCGGTCGACGTGTTGCGGATCACCGACGCCGACCTCGACAAGCACCGTGACTGGATGGCGCCGTACCTCGGCTCCGCCGGCGAGTTGCTCATGAGCGTCCACGCGTTCGGCGTCGAGATCGGCGGCATGCGCATCGTGGTCGACACCTGCATCGGCAACGGCCGCTACTACGGCGAGCACCCGAACCTCCAGATCTTCAACGGCCTGCAGACGACGTTCCTCGACGACCTCGGCGCCGCGGGCTTCGGGCGGGACGACGTCGACATCGTCATCTGCACGCACCTGCACCCCGATCACGTCGGCTGGAACACGATGCTCGAGGACGGCCAATGGGTGCCGACGTTCCGCCGCGCCCGCTACCTGCTCTCCCGGGTCGACGCGGACGCGTGGCGGACGCTGGAGGGCGCGCACAATCCATGGGCCATCGCGGTCCGGCCGCTCGTCGAACACGATCAGGTCACCTTCGTCGACGTGCCCCACGTCGTGACGCCCGGCGTCGAGCTGTTCGGCACACCGGGCCACACCCTCGGTCACATGTCCGTGCGGCTCTCCTCGGGAGCCGACCGTGCGATCATCACCGGCGACATGGTCCACTCGCCGGTGCAGCTCGTCGAACCCGAGTGGACGTACCGCTACGACGCCGACGCTGCCGTCGCGGCGGAGAGCGTGCGCCGGCTGCTCGACGAGGTCGCCGACGCGGACGCACTCGTGCTCGGCACGCACTTCCCGACCCCGACGGCGGGGCGCATCGAGACCACCACCGAGGGCTGGCGCTTCGACGCCGCATCCAGCTCGCTCGAACCGAAAGGCCGGCCATGACCGCAACGCGCTTGATCTCGTCCGACTCGCACGTGAACGTGCAGCACGAGCAGGTCAAGGCGCACCTCGCGGCGAGGTTCCACGACGCGTACGACGAGGCGCTCTTCGCCGCGTACGGCGCCATGCTCGGTGGAAATGCAGCGAAGGCGAACACCGCGCACCTGACGGTGAAGCATCCGGCCGCCGGCCGGTCCGGGCACTTCGATCCGCACGAACGCCTCAAGGACATGGATGCCGACGGCGTCGACATCGAGGTGCTCTACTGCGAAGTCAGCGCCTACCGGTACCTGTACATGATGCGCGATGGCGCGCACGATGCGACCCGAGCCTTCAACGACACCCTGCGTGAGTTCGGTGCCGCCGATCCGCGCCGTCTCGTGGTCACGTGCCAGGTACCGATCCACGACATCGACTTCGCGGTCGAGGAGGTGCAACGGATCGCGTCGTGGGGCGGCAAGTCACTGCAGCTGCCGGTGTTCCCCAAGGAGCTCGGCCAGCCCGACTACTTCGACGAGCGGTACGACCCGCTGTTCTCCGCGATCGCAGAGACCGGGCTGCCGATCTGCTGTCACATCGGCCTGAACACCGCGCTCGACCAGCTCGCGCAGCGAGATCCGACACCCCGCCTCGCGTGGACGATGACATGCATGCCGCCCTCGGCGTCGGAGGCCCTGGGCATGTGGTTGCTCACCGGTCCGCTCGTGAAGCACCCCGAGCTGAAGGTCGTGTTCGTCGAACCGGGGCTCGGCTGGGTTGCGTACTACCTGCACTTCCTCGACGACATGGTGCTGCGGCAGGGCTACGAGTTCCCGCTGCTCCAAGGCGAGCTGCCGAGCTTCTACTACCACCGCAACATGGCGATGACGTTCATCGACGAACCCGACCCGATCCGGTTCCTGCGCCACCGACTCGGCACCGAGAACCTCATGTGGTCGAGCGACTATCCCCATCCCGTGTCGTCGTGGCCGAAGTCGCAGATGATCGTGGACGAGCTCTTCGCGGACGTACCCGACGCGGAGCGCGACGCGATGGTGCGCGGCAACGCGCAGCGCATCTGGAACCTCTAGTCAGTCGTCGTCCGCCGGTGCGGCGATCGCCGCGGCGATGGCGGCGTGGAACAGCGACGTGGCCTGTGCCGCCGTTCGCGGATCTTCCGACAGCCCGTGGTGCTGCCCGGGCGCGCAGTACAACTCGACCGCGACGCCGTCAGCGAGGAGGCGCGACGCGTACTCGATGCCTTCATCGCGCAGCGGGTCGAGCGCGCCCACCTGGATGAAGGCCGGCGGCAGCCCGCGGAGCTGATCGGCGCGCGCGGGTGCGGCATGCGGCGACGTCGCGGTGCGATCGGCGCCGGCGCCGAGGTAGCCGTCCCACATGGCGACCGCGCGTCGGGCGCCAAAGACCGGTGCTTCGACGAATTGCCGCATCGACGGCGTGTCGCACCGGTCGTCGAGCACGGGGATCACGAGCGCTTGGAAGCTGATGTGGGGCCCGCCTCGCTCGCGAGCCATGAGCGTGACGGCAGCCGCGAGCGCGCCGCCCGCGCTGGCGCCGGTGACCACGACGCGACGCGGGTCGATGTCGAGCGTCTCGACCGCCCAGCAGAGCGCGGCGTAGCAGTCGTCGGGCGCGCACGGGAAGAGGTGGTCGGGAACCGAGCGGTAGTCGACCGAGATCACGTGTGCGCCGAGCATCGCGAGGCGTGCATCGCCCGCGGGGAACGTGTCGGCGCGCAACGCGAACGCGCCGCCGTGCATGCTGACGACCAGCGGCAGCGTGCCCTTCGCGCCCTTCGGGCGGTACTCGAGCACGCGCACGTCGGGTGCGCCCGGCGGGCCGGGCGCGAAGCGCTCGGTGATGTCCACCGCGGAGCGCATCTCGGCGGTGAGCTCCTGGCCGGGATACGGCGGGGTCTCGGTCGGGTCCATTCGCTGCTCCTCGCGCCTCAGGGGACTTCGTCGGCGCCGTGCCAGGGCGCGGCGGCGAGTGTCTCACGCAGCTTGTACTTGAGCACCTTGTTCAGGGTCTGGTTGCGGGGCATGTGCTCCATGACCACCAGCTGCTCGGGGATCTTCTGGGTCATCAGACCTTGTTCTCGGCACCACGCGACCATCTCGTCGAACGTCAGCTCGACGTCGGTCGCGGCTGGTTCCACAACCGCGCAGACACGCTCACCGCGTGTGCGATCGGGGAGCCCGATCACGGCGACGTCGCGAACCTTCGGGTGCGCGTACAACGCGTCCTCGACGTCGCGCGCGGAGATGTTCTCTCCTTTGCGGATGATCACGTCCTTGAGCCGGCCCGTGATGTTGATCCGCCCGTCGGGCCGCATCGAGCCGAGGTCGCCGGTGCGGTAACGGCCCTTCTCGTCGAAGGCGTCGGCGTCGAGTGAGGAGTCCTGGTAGCCCTTGAACAGCATCGAGCCCCACACGCGCACCTCGCCGACCTCGCCGGGTCCGCACTCGTTGCCGTCGTCACCCACGATCGCCATGTGGCAACCCGGCACGGGGAGCCCCTCGCTGTACGCAAGCTGCTCATCGGTGTCATCGGGCCGGCCGAACGCCCCCATCGGGAGCTCGGTCATCGCGTAGCCGTGTTGCAGGTGGCAGCCGAGCTCCTGGCGCACCTCGAAGTAGATCTCGGGAGGCTTCTGCGCCCCGCCGCCGGAGAGCACCCGCAGCGTGGGGATGAGCTTCTTGCCCGGTTGCTTGCGCTGCTCGTTCACGAGCGCGACGTAGAACGCGGTCGAGCCACCGGCCATCGTGACGCCGTAGCGGTTGTAGACCTCGATCGCGTGCTCGGGGACGAACGCCTCGAGCACGACGGACGGGAAGCCCTGCACCAACATCGCGATCAGGTAGTCCGGTCCCGCGATGTGGCCGTAGGGGAACGCGATCGAGCCGACGTCGTCCTCGCCCATCGGCAACACCTCGGCCATGGCCTCGCCGCCCGCCAGCAACGTGGCGTCGGTGTGCAGCACGCCCTTCGGGTCCGACGTGGTGCCGGACGTGTAGTACACCCACCGCACGGCGGATTCGTCCGGGCTCGTCGGCACCGGCGGCGGTGGCGGCAGCGTGGCGGGGTCCGCGTCGGGGAGCGCGTCGTAGGCCACGACGATCTGCGGAGGGGGCTCCGGCGAGACACGTTCGACCATCGCCGGGAAGTCGTGGCCCCTCCACACGCCCGGCACGAGCACGAAGCGGGCGCCCGACTGACGAAGCACGAAGCCGACTTCGCGATCGCGGTACTGCGCGATGATCGGGCTCTGCACGGCGCCGAGGCGGCTCAGCGCGAAGCTCGCCGCGATCGTCTCGATGCGAGTCGGCAGCTGCCACGCGACCGGCGTGCCGTCACTGACCCCCATCGCGGAGAACCCTGCGGCCGTCCGCTCGACCAGCGTGCGGAACGCGCCGAACGTCAGGCTTCGGTCGTACTCGTCGAAGAGCATCGGCGCATCCGGCGTCGCCGCCGCTCGTGCTTCGAGCAGCTCCCACAGGGTGCGCGCGCCCCAGATCCCCTCGGTCATCCGTACCTCACGTCTCGATCCCGGCGGCCAGAGTACGAGCGCGCCGCGGGCTCGGTTGACAGGGCGCGCGCCGGGGGCATACTTTCCATATCAGTTAATTAGCTGCTGTGGAAACTACGAGCCGGGTACGGATGACGACACCGATGACGACACGGATGGCGACATGACGACGACGATCGACGAGGACCGGCTCACCGAGACCTTCGCCGCACTGGCGAACTCGACGCGGCGGGCGATCCTGGCCCGGCTCGCCGCCGGGGAGGCGACGGTCAACGAGCTCGCGGAGCCGTTCGATCTGACGCTCCCCGCGATCTCGAAGCACATCAAGGTGTTGCAGGAGGCGGGGTTGGTCGTCCGCGGTCAGCGCGCGCAGTACCGACCGTGCGCGCTCGACGCCGCGCCGCTCGAGGAGCTCTCGACGTGGGCCGAGCAGTACCGCCCGGTGTGGGAAGCCCGCTTCGACCGGATGGACGAGTACATCGAACAACTTCGACCGCGATCTCGAGGAAGGCGCGCGCGATGACGAACGACCGAGGCTCCGACGACGCGGTGGTGATCGAGCGCAGCTTCGATGCGCCGGTCGCCGTGATCTGGCAGCTCTGGACGGACCCCGCACACTTCGCCGCGTGGTACGGGCCTGACGGCGCGACCGTCACCGTCGCGGCGATGGACGTGCGTTTCGGTGGCGCTCGGCGGGTGTGCATGGAGATGCAGACGCCCGGCGGTCCGATGCAGATGTGGTTCACCGGCGAGTACCGCGAGGTGGTCGAGAACAGGCGGCTCGTGTACACCGACTCGATGTCCGACGAGCATGGCAACGTGACGCCCGCACCTGGTCATCCTGCGACGACCGAGGTGCGCATCGAGCTCGAAGGCGACGGTGAGCGCACGCGCATGGTGATGACCCACGTCGGCGTTCCGAGCGACTCGCCTGGTGCCATCGGATGGGCGATGGCGTTCGACAAGCTCGCGGCCCGAGCCGCGCAGGGGTGATCCATCACGCCGCGTCGCTTCGCGCCGTCGACGCTACGGTCGACGCATGCCCGCCCTGACCACCGCACAGCGCGGGGTGCTCGTCGGACTCGTTGCCGCCGTGACGTTCGGCATCAGCGCCCCGCTGGCGAAGGTGCTGTTGGACGACGTTCGGCCGCAGCTGCTCGCCGGGTTGCTGTACCTCGGCGCGTTCGGTGCGCTGAGCCTCCGCCGCCGTTCGGCGGCCGAGACGCCGCTTCGTCCCGCTGACCGGCCACGGCTCGCCGCGATGGTCCTCGCGGGCGGCATCGCCGCGCCCGTGCTCCTCCTCCTCGGCCTCGAGCGAACCACCGGCGTCGCGGGTTCGCTGCTGTTGAACCTCGAGGGGCCTCTCACGATCCTCGTCGGCGTCGTGGTGTTCCGCGAGCACTTGCCGCGGCGATCGCTCTCCGGCGCCGCGGTGATCTTGGCCGGTGCGGCGCTGCTCACGGTCGAGCGCGGCGCCACGCGCGTGGACGTACCGGGCGTGCTCCTCATCGCTGCGGCTTGTGCGTGCTGGGCGATCGACAACAACCTCACGCAATCGTTGACCCTCCGCGACCCGCGCTCGCTCGTGCGCATCAAGGCCGGCGTTGCCGGCAGCGTCAACACGGTGATCGTGCTCGCAGCGGGCTCGCACTTGCCGGCCCCGCGGATCCTGCTCGCGGTGCTGGCGCTCGGTGCCCTCTGCTACGGGATCAGCGTGTACCTCGACGCGCTCGCGCTACGTGCGCTCGGCGCGGCCCGGGAGGCGGCGGTGTTCGCGGTGGCGCCGTTCGCCGGCGCGCTCCTCGCGCCGTTCGTGCTCGCGGAATCGATCGGCCTCGAGGATCTGATCGCCGGCTCGGCGATGGCGTGCGGCATCGCATTGCTGCTGTCGGACCGCCACGAACACGCGCACCGCCACCTGCCACTCGACCACGAGCACGTGCACACGCACGACGCGCACCACCATCATGAGCACGGCGACGCGGATGCGGCCGGCGAGCCGCATGCGCATCGGCATCGCCACTCGGAGCTGGTCCACGCCCACCCGCACGTGAGCGACATCCACCACCGGCACGAACACGTGGGCTGACCGCGTGCCCGTACCGTCGCACAGGCGGATCAGTCGATGTATCGCGACGCGAACGCTGCCATGTCGTCGAGCTTGTACTGCAGGCTCGACGTGGCGACGCCGCTCATGATCCACGGCTGCTTGACGAGGCCGGTGACGCCCAGATCCTCGAGCTTCGTGATCTCCGCATCGGTCGGCGGTGCCTCGAGCGCGAGGATCACTTCGTAGTCGTCGCGTTGGTCACCGGCCGCCGCGCGCGCGTCACGAAGCGCACCGAGCACCGCGAAGGCCTGGTCGATCTCGTAGTTGACGCCCATCCATCCGTCTGCGCCGACCGCGCGTCGCAACGCCGCCCTCGAATGACCGCCCACCCAGATCGGAACCTGGCGTTCGGGTACGGGCGCCATCTGCACCGGACCAAAGTCGTAGAACGTGCCGTGGTGCTCCACCACCTCGCCGGACAACAGCGCGCGGATGATCGCGAGCATCTCGTCGGTGCGCGGCCCGCGATCGGCGAACGACTGGCCGAGGAGGTCGAACTCCTCCTTCATCCAGCCGGTGCCCACGCCGAGTGCGACGCGGTTCCCGCACAGCAGCGCGGTGGTTCCGACCGTCTTCGCGACCGAGAACGGCTCGCGCATCGGCAGGATGTAGACGTAGGTCGCGAACCGCAGGGTCGTCGTCGATGCGGCGAGCGTCGCCACCAACGTCCATGCGTCCGGGAAGCTCATGGTGGGATCCCACATCGCCTTGCCATCGGCGGCGTACGGGTACGGCGAGCTCACTGCCACCGGGTTGACCACGTGATCGGGCACGAGGATGCCGGCGAAGCCGAGCTCCTCGGCCGCACGGGCCACGTCGACGAGTTGATCGACCTCGGTGAACGCGACCGCCTGCCAGTGCTGCACTTCGCCCCCCTCATGTCGTTGCTCGTCGGCGGTCCGTGCCGGCCGGGGAACACGTCGATCTCCGACTTGGGCCACACGGCAGCGTCCCCCGCCGTCTCGACGTCGAAGCCGTACTCGAAGACGAGGCTGCCGCCGGACGCGGCGCCGAGGCCGACGAGCCCGGCGATGCTAACCGACAGCGCCGCGATGGCGACCGGGGTGACCGCCTCGGCGTTGTAGTGGTCGAGTGCCAGATGATGTCGGCCACGATCAGGTCTCGGTGCGGCGCCCGAGGAAGGTGAACGCCACCTCGCCGGCATGGAAGACGGTGATGTCGCCGTCCTGGGACACCATCAGCACGACGTCAGCCGAGTACGACAGCGTCTTCGCGGCCGCGGTGCGGGCACCTTCGTGCTGGCTGTCGGAGCTCATGACGATGGCGCCGTACGCGAGCAGATTGCCGGCGTGGTCGACGATGGTGGCACCGTCGAGGCCGGCGAGTCGAGCGAGCGTCTGCTGATCCAGCCGTTCCGCATCGATCAGGTGGTGCAGGAGCGTCTCCGGTGGGATGTCGGGTGGGTCGAACCGATCTCGCAAGTCGTATCGGTCCTTCGGCGCGACGATGTGGTCGAGGGTGTCGCGGTCGCCGACGATGGCGAGGATCGCGCCCCGCCCCTGGACGGAGAGGATGTACGCGGTCTGCACGACGAGGCCGGCCGCCGCGCCACCCTCGATGAGGCCTTCGATCAGCGCGGTGAGCTCGAGCGGGAAGGCCGTCCAGTGCTCGTGGCGGCGGACGACGAGCGGTTGTCCGCCGACGAAGGTCCAGATGCTCTGGTCCGAACGGAGGAAGAACCCGAGGCCGCCGAGTCGACGTGTCGCTTCCGCCACGAACGAGCCGCTTTCGACGAAGTCGTCGAACGCTCGTGGCGCGACGCCGGGGCGCAGCGCTTCGAGGCGATGGCGTTGCACCTCGAAGCGGGGGTGTCCTTCGGTGTCGACGAGAAGGAGCGACCGCTGCCCGTCGAACAGCAACGGCGCTCGCTTCGCGGCCGCGACGTCCGACGGGTAGGCGAACCGCAGCCGAGGCGCGTCGGTGAACACGTCGGCGATGACCACGCCGTGCGTCAACCGCTGGGACTCCACTCGCGTGCTGCTGAGCTCGATCAGGTACTCGATGGTCTCGGCGATGAGCTCGGTCGCGGGCGCGCCGTCCCCCATCGTCTGACGGTCGGCCAGCACCTCGACGGCAAGCGTGTCACGCAGTGCGCGCCGCATCGACGGACGCAGGGGCTCGGTCGCCCCGTCGCCGACGACGGCGCGGAACTGTGACGCGGCCCGGAGCCCCCCGGCGGGCAACGCGGCGAGCAGCGCGCGAAGTCGATCCCGCTCGGGCGTGGCGATCGCGGTCCGGGGCTTGCTGAGCCGGACCGTGCAGGTGATCCGCCACCCGGCCGGGCCGGCGCCGGACGCGGTCGCCGTCGCGGCCGCATGCGGTGGCGATGGCTCGGGAGAGTCGAGCGGCGAGTAGACGAGCTCCACCGTCGCGCCCTGCAGCATCTCTGCGATCGACGCCGCGACGGCCTCGCCGGCCGGGTCCGAAGGGAGTAGCGCTGTGGTGGATGCGCGCCGCCAGGCCATGCCCTTCCTCGTGGTGCGGCGGATCGGGCGCCGAGGTGGCGCCGCGGACCCGCGCGGTTGCTCCCCGATTACCCGCAGACGCGCGGTTTCAAGAGATGTCGCGCCGGCCCGGTCGCGTGGGGGGACCAGCGGTCAGCGGATGACTGCGTGCAGGAACTCGAGCAGCGCTTCGTTGACGACGTCGGGGCGCTCCTGCTGGATCCAGTGGCCGGAGCCCGCGACCCACACCGGCTCGCGAAGGTTCGGCACCGCGGATCGCGTCGCCAGGACCGACTCCTCGGTCTGCCCGAAGATGCAGTCGAACTCGGCACCGATGAACAGCGCAGGTTGCTCGACGCGCCGACCGACGAAGGGCTGCAGCAGCACGGCGCTGCGGTCGATGTTGCGATACCAGTTGAGCCCGCCCGCGAACGTGCCGTGGTGCGAGAACGACTCCACGAACGCATCGACGTCCGCGTCGCTGAGCCATCCCAGCGGTCCGGGGAGCGGGTGCAGGTTGTCGAACCAGGTCTTCGCGCTCGTGTCGAAGAAGCGCTCCTCGGCTCGCGGCAGGCTTCCCGACAGCGAGTAGAGCACGGTGCCGAGCGAGTGCCGCAGGTCGGCGTCGAGCTCGCGCTCGGCGACGCCCGGCTCCTGGAAGTACAGGATGTAGAGGAAGGCGTCGCCGAGCGCGGCGCGCATCGCATCGGTCGGGAGCTGCGCCGGGGTCGGCAGTGGCGTGACCCCGCTCCAGTGGACGCTCAGCGCGGCGACGGCGACGAAGCGGTCCGGCCGCAGCAAGGCGCTGTGCCAAGCGACCGGGCCGCCCCAGTCATGACCGACGATCGCCGCGTGCTCGATCTGCAGCGCGTCGAGCATGCCGACGAGATCGCCGACGAGGTGGAGCTGCGTGTACTGGTCGACCGAGTCCGGTCGGTCGGTGGTGCCGTAGCCGCGTTGGTCCGGAGCGAGCACCCGATAGCCCGCGTCGCCGAGCGCTTCGAGCTGGTGTCGCCACGAGTACCAGCACTCGGGGAAGCCGTGGCAGAGGACGACGGCGGGTCCATCGGCTGGTCCCGATTCCGCCACGTGCATGCGGATCCCGTTGGTGTCGACGCTTCGATGCCGGATCACGGGCCGAAGTATTGCCGCCGCGCCCCAGGCCGCGCGGCGACACCCCCTCAGCCGTCGATCGGGGTGCGGACGAGTCCGGCCATGTTGCCCTCCGCGCGCCACGCGGCGAGCAGGTCCCGGAACTCGACGACGCTGTGCATGTAGCAACCTGATCGCGCGTCGCGTTCCTCGGGCGCGTTGAGCTCGTTGTTGAGGTAGCCCGGCGTGCAGGTCGCGAAGTAGGCGCCGTAGGCCCCGATCGTGGCCTTGATCACCTCGAACCACTGGTCCTCGGCCTCGAGGTCGGGTTGCACGGTCACGCCCTCTTCGAGGGCACGCGCGATGACCCACGCGGTGTGCTCGGCGTTCTTCGTCGCTGCGTACGCGATGTTGATGTGCTGGCCGCCCTGGATGTGGCTGTTCATGCAGAGGTTCGGGAAGCCGTGTGTGAACACGCCGTGCAGCGTCCATGCGCCGTGCGCCCACGATTCCGACAACGACACGCCGCCTTCGCCGATGGGATCGAAGCCGAGGCGATGTGTGTAGAAGGTGCTGGGTGCGTCGAAGCCGGTTGCGTAGACGATGAGGTCGAGCTCGTACTCGGTGTCGCCGACGACGATGCCCTTCTCGGTGATCCGGCTCACGCCGAGGCCTTCGGTGTCGACGAGCGTCACGTTGTCGCGGTTGAACGTCGGTAGGTAGTCGTCGTGGTAGCAGGGGCGCTTGCAGCTGACGCCGTACCACGGCTTCAGCGCCTCGGCGGTCGCGGGATCCTCGATGGTGTCGGTGATGCGCTGCCGCACGGCCTCCATCAGCTGGAAGTCGAGCAGCTTGAGCTCGGCGGCTTCCTGCTCGTCGCGCGGGTCCTTCTTGACATCGACCTTGAACATCTCGGTCCAGCCGTCCTGGACGAGGTCGACGGGAGGGTTCGCGCCGGTGGTCATGTCGACGAAGTTCGCCTGGCGCTCCTCGTGCCAGCCCGGCTTCGAGGAGATCTCGCGGTACCAATCGGGATCCGTGTCGCGCTGGTTGCGCGGGCTCACCGATGACGGCGTGCGCTGGAACACGTACAGCTGCTTCGCCGCCTCCGCGAGCTTGGGCACCGCCTGGATCGCGGTGGCGCCGGTGCCGATGATGCCGACGACCTTGTCGTGCAGCTTGTCCATCGGTTCGTCGGGGCTGCCGCCGGTGACGGAGTAGTCCCACCGGCTGGTGTGGAACGAGTGTCCCTTGAAGTCCTCGATGCCCGGGATGCCCGGCAGCTTCGCCTTGTGCAGCACGCCGCCACAGATCACGACAAAGCGCGCCGCGAGCTGATCGCCGCGACTCGTCGTGACGAGCCAGCGCTTGGTGTCCTCGTTCCAGACCATGTCGGTGGCCTCGGTGTGGAACAGCGCGTGCGGGTACATGTCGAAGTGGCGCCCGAGCAGCTGCGCGTACCGGAAGATCTCGGGCGCGTGGGCGTACTTCTTCGTGGGCATGTACCCGGTGTCCTCTAGCAGCGGGAGGTACGTGTACGACTCGACGTCGCACATGCAGCCCGGGTAGCGGTTCCAGTACCACGTGCCGCCGAAGTCGCCGGCCTTGTCGAGCATGCGGTACGACGTCACGCCTTGCTTCGTGAGGTACGCCGCGGTCGTCATGCCGGCCCAGCCCGTGCCGACGACCACGACGTCGGTCTCCTCGACGATCGGCTCACGCTCGATCGGCTCGGCGAACGGATCGGCGTCGAAGTCCTTGTCCAGGTCGCGCAGCGAGCGGTAGTCGCGTATCCCTTGGGTGAGCCGCTTGAGCCGTTCCTGCTCGTAGCGGTGGTGCAGCTCCTCCGGAGAGAACGACGGGGTGCCCGACTCAGTCACAGATTCGATCTCCTCGTGCAATTCGCCCGGCGGCAAGGTATCCGGTCGCCGCACCTCGATCACGAGCGGGCCTCGGTGGTGGGACGGCACGGGCCTGAATCGACCGGCTAGGCGCGTTGCACGGTGCCGATGCGGAGGGCCAGATCGGTGTCCTCTTGCACGAGGTCGGCGTTGATGGCGATGGCCGCCGCGGATCCCATGCCGGCCGCGGTGATCACCTGCGCGCGAGGGTCGACGACGTTGCCCGCGGCCCACACACCAGGGTTGCTGGAACGTCCGGTCGAGTCCACGGTGATGAACCCGGCGTCGTTGGTGGCACACCCGAGGTCGGAGACGAGGCCGTCGTCGTGTGGGGTGTTGCCGGGCCGCACGAACACCGCGGCTCGCGCCACGACGCGCCCGTCGTTCAACTCGACGCCACGAAGCGCGTCGTTCTCGACGACCAGGCGGGTGACGGGCGAGACCTCGACTCGGATGCCGCGAGCGGCGAGCTGTGATCGTTCGTCATCCGTGAGGAGGTACGTGTGCGCGAAGAACACGACGTCGTCGGACCACTGGCGGACGAGGAGCGCGTGCTGCACCGAGCCGGGCAGGCCGCCGAGCACGCCGAGCGGTTGGTCGCGGACCTCCCAGCCGTGGCAGTACGGGCAGTGGAGCAGGTCGCGGCCCCAGCGTTCGCGCACGCCCGGGACGTCCGGCAGTTCGTCGCCGACGCCGGTGGCGACGAGGATGCGACGGGCATGCAGGGTGCGGCCGTCGGCGAGTCGGACGGTGAAGCCGGGATCGATGCCGGCCACCTGACCGTGCAGCGTCTCGACGCCGTAGCCGGCGATCTCGGCGCGACCCGCCGCCAGGAGCTCGGCCGGGGGCATCCCGTCGCGCGAGAGGAAGCCCTGCATGTGCGCGGCCGGTGCGTTGCGCGGTGCACCGGCGTCGACCACGGCGACGCGCCGTCGCGCGCGGCCGAGCACGAGCGCGGCGCTGAGCCCGGCAGCCCCTCCTCCGATCACCACCACGTCGTACGTCACTTCGTCCATCGGGATCACCTCCGCGGTCAGCGTGCGCTCGGCCGATTCGGTTGACAACGTTTGTTGCCGATTCTGGGAACGCGTAGTTGACTCCCTCCGTGGTGACAACGCCGGCCATCACCAACGTGCTCGCCGAGGTCGGTCCGCGACTCAAGCGCATCCGCACGCAGCGCGACGTGACGCTCACCGACTTGGCGGCGGCGACCGGCATCTCGAAGAGCACCTTGTCGCGTTTGGAGTCTGGACAGCGCAAGCCCAGCCTCGAGCTGTTGCTGCCGATCGCGCACGCCCACGGGATCCCGCTCGACGAGTTGGTCGCCGCGCCCGAGATCGGCGATCCGCGCATCCGTCTGCGACCACAGAAGCGCGGTGGCCGCGTGGTGGTGCCGCTCACGCAGCAGCCGCGCGGGATGCACGCGTGGAAGGTCGTGATCCCGCCGGAGCGGAAGGAGCCCGAGCTCCGCTCGCACGAGGGCTACGAGTGGCTCTACGTGCTCAGCGGCGAGCTCCGGCTGATCATCGCCGACCACGACATCACGATGGCGGCCGGCGAGGTCGCCGAGTTCGACACCCAGGTGCCGCACTGGTTCGGAGCGGCCGGCGATCGGCCGGTCGAGATCCTCAGCCTGCTCAGCAAGCAGGGCGAGCGCATCCACGTGCGGGCCGCTCCGCGGCGCAAGAACGGCAACGCGTGAGCCAGGCCGACGCAACCAGCAACGCGGCGCCACTGATCGAGACGAAGTTCCACGCCCCCCAACGGCGTCGTGGTGTGGTTCATCGCGCCAGGCTCGCCAAGCGGTTGGTCGGTCGCGATCAGCCGACGCTCACGCTCGTGTCGGCACCGGCCGGCTTCGGCAAGACGACGCTGCTGACCGAGTGGTTCGCGGCGGATCCGCCCGAGCGCCGCGCGACCGCGTGGCTGTCGCTCGATGCTCGCGACAACGACCAATCGCTGTTCTGGGCCTACCTGATCGCCGCACTGCAGACCGTGGTGCCGGATGTGGGGGAGGACGCGTTGTCGCTCGTCCGCTCGGACCCCTCCGCCATCGAAGCGGTTGCGGCGACGTTGCTGAACGACCTGGATTCCGTCGACATGGACGTCGTCGTGGTCCTCGACGACTACCACGTCATCGAATCCCCGGAGTTGCACGAGGCCTTGGCGTTCCTCCTCGAGCATCTGCCGAGTCACGTCCGCCTCGTGCTCTCCAGCCGGTCGGATCCCCCGCTGCCGCTCGCGCGCCTGCGGGCGAGGGGTGAGCTGCTCGAGATCCGCGCCGCGGATCTTCGATTCACCGCCGACGAGGCGTCGAGCTACTTCCGGGAGTCGATGGGGCTGGAGCTCAGCGAGGAAGAGGTCGGCGCGCTGGAGGCGCGGACCGAAGGGTGGGTCGCGGCACTGCAACTCGCCGCGCTCTCGTTGCGAGGTCGCGACGACGTCGCCGGATTCATCGCGAGGTTCGCCGGCGACGATCGGTTCGTCGTCGACTACCTCGCCGAGGAGGTGCTGCAGCACCAGCCCGCAGCGGTGCGCGCGTTCCTGCTGCGGACGGCCTTCCTCGGCCGCTTCACCGGCTCGCTCTGTGACGCCGTCACCGGCAGTGACGACGGCGCGGCGATGCTCGAGACGCTCGACCGGGCGAACCTCTTCCTGGTCCCGCTCGACGATCACCGGCACTGGTACCGCTACCACCACCTCTTCGGCGACGTGCTGCGAGTGCGGTCCTTGGCCGAGGATCCCGAGCGCATCCGCGAGGTCCACCGCCGCGCGAGCGAGTGGTACGAGGCGAACGGTGACCGTCCCGCGGCGATCGAGCACGCCCTGTCGGGAGGGCACTTCGAGCTCGCGGCGCGGCTGATCGAGCTGGAGACGCCGGCCATGCGCCGAGCGCGTCAGGAGTCCACGCTTCGACGATGGCTCGAGGCGCTTCCCGATGGGCTCTTCGTGGACAGGCCGGTGTTGAGCACGACGCTGGTCGGCGCGCGCATGGCGACGGGCGACTCGACCGGTGTCGAGCCGTTGTTGGCGACTGCAGAGCGATGGCTCGCACAGGACGCGGACGAGACGCGCGGCCCGATCGTGTTCGACGAAGACGAGTACGCCCGGCTCCCGGCGCAAGTCGCGATGTACCGCGCCGCGTTGGCGCTGCTCGCAGGCGACATCGCCGGCACCGTCGCGCACGCGAGTCGCATCTTCGAGCTCGCCGAGCCGTCGGATCATTTCCGCCTCGGCGGTGCCTCCGCGCTCATCGGCCTCGCGCAATGGGCCACGGCAGATCTCGACGCGGCTCGGAGGAGCTACACGGACTCCGTCGAGCGCTTCGTGCAGGCCGGGTTCATCCCGGACGTCCTCGGCTGCTCCCTCGCGCTGGCCGACATCCAGATCGCCCAAGGGCGACTCGACGACGCGACGCGGACCTTCGAAGCCGGGCTCGAGTATGCGCGCGGCCGGCCCGGGCTGCGCGGAACGGCGGACATGCACGTCGGGCTGTGCGAGGTGCTCCTCGATCGCAACGAGCTCGAGCTGTCGTCTCGACACCTCCAAGCCGCCGGGGAGCACGGCGAGCACGCCGGCCTGCCGCAGAACGCCTACCGGTGGCGAGTCGCGGCGGCGCGACTGCTCCACGCCCAGGGCGACACCGAAGGCGCCCTCGAGTTGCTCGACGAGGCGGAGCGGTTCTACGACACCGACTTCTCACCGGCGGTCCGACCGATCCCGGCGCTCAGGGCGCGCATCCAGCTCCAGCAGGGCGACACCCGTGCGGCCAACCGGTGGGCGGGCGAGCGCGGCGTCACCGTCGACGACGAGCTCGACTACGTGCGTGAGTTCGAGCACATCACACTTGCTCGGACGCTCCTCGCCGACCCCGAGGACCTCGATCGCGCCATCGGCCTGCTGACGCGACTGCGCAACGCGGCCGAGGAAGGCGGGCGCACCGGGAGCGTCATCGAGACCCTCGTCCTGCTCGCGCGTGCGCGCCATGGCGGCGGCGACGTGGCCGCCGCGACGGCCGCGCTCGACGAGGCGCTGGAACGTGCCGCCGCAACCGGCCATGTCCGGGTCTTCGTCGACGAAGGTCCGTGGTTGGCCGCGATGCTGGAGCGCGCGTCACGGCGAGGCGCAGCCGCCGACCACGCTCGACGGATCACCGTCACGGCCCCGACCAGCGCACCGAGGCGGCCGCGCACCGGCCTCGTCGACGAGCTGAGCAGCCGAGAGCTCCACGTGCTCCGCCTCCTGCGCAGTGACCTGAGCGGTCCCGACATCGCGCGTGAGCTCGTGGTGTCGCTCAACACCTTCCGCACCCACACGAAGAACATCTACGCCAAGCTCGGCGTCACCAACCGCCGCGAAGCGATACGGCGCGCCGGCGAGCTCGGCCTCTGACGCGCGCCGACGATCATCTGTCGGATCGTGGCGCTACGGCCCTACGACCATGGTCGGATGCGAGGGCTGGTAAAGACCGACCTCACCGCCGCCGGGCAGGCGGAGCTTCGTCACCGAGCCCCACCGCGCGTTCTCGACGTCGGAGCATCGGACACCTCGCTCCGACAGCCTTCGCATCTCCGCGTCGAGGTCATCGCACATGAAGTACAACTCGGCGCTCGGCGTTTCTGCAGGATGTATCGCCGCCTCGGCCGAAGGCAGCCCGAAGATCAGCCAGCCGCCGCCCGCGTCCACGTGCTCGAAGCCGAGCACGTCGGCGAGAAAGGCACGATCCGCCGCCGCGTCGCCACTGAACAAGATCACGTGCGAACCGAAGATCATGCGCCGAGCTTGCTGCAGCCCGGTTCGGCTGTCGAGCGCTCAGTCGTCACCGAACGCGTCGAGCGGCGGGTGAGCGCCCACGCGAGTTGACCGGACCCACGCCGCGAACGCCTCGACGGCTTCGACCACCGCTTCGAACCGCAGTGAGTGGAAGAGGTCGAACGAGTGCTGCCCTCCGGGCAACTCGGCCAGCACGACCGGCTCCGGCGAGGTGGCGCCGAGGTGCTCGACGAAGGCGCGCGCACCCTCGACAGGGGTGTAGGTGTCGTTCTGCCCGTGGACGACGAGGAACGGCGGACCGTGCGTGGCGTCGTACGCGGCCGGGCTCGTCGGTTCCGGACGTTCGCCGTCGTCTCCGAGCGCACCGAAGTACCCGTAGAACGCGACGGCGCCTGCCATCGACGTGTCCGCGGATTCGAAGCCGGGCTGGAATCGCGGATCGTTCGGTGTGACGGCGGCCAGCGCGGTCAGGTGCGCGCCTGCGGAGCTGCCGCTGACGAAGACTGCACCGGGGTCGATCCCGTGGTCGGCCGCATGCGCCCTCGCCCACGCGATGACGCGCTTCGCGTCGACGAGATGCTGAGGGAAGCCTGCAGCCGGCGTCGCCGAGAGTCGGTAGTTGGCGCTGATGCACGTCCACCCTTGGCTGGCGAGGTGATGGATCAGCGGGCGCGCCTCCCGACTCTTCTTGCCCCACCGGATGCGGCCGCCGTGGAAGTGGATGAGCGTCGGCGCCGACACAGGACGCGAGCGGTGGCGATACACGTCGAGCCGGTTGGCCTCGCCGCCGTCGCCGTACGCGAGATCGGACTGCTTCACAACCGCGCGCGGCCGCACCGGCGACGGCACCAACAAGATGCGCGTCCACGGCATCCGCCGGTGTCGGCGCGAGCGGAGTCGGGCATCGACATCGTCGCGCCAACCGGCGCCGAGCCCAGCTCGCAGGGCCGCATCGAGCGCGGCGCTCGCGAGCGACGCCCGACGCGCGCGGGGAAGAACCACCGCTCCCTCCTCCGAAGGAAGACGTCCGAGGTTCTTCCTCCTCGCGATCGCAGCGGCCAGCACCCAGGGAACCGACCAGCGCAATAACGTCCTGCTGCGCTGGCGCCAGCGCCTGCAGGATGGATGCGATCGTCGGCTCGCTTGAGGTAACCAAACCAGACAGACCAGAGTGCGCTGCTTTTTTTGCAATTCCTGTTGGAGCGAAGCGTAGCCCCGGCTTCCTAGCCAACGGAGCGACACCAATGGCCCGCGGCCGGCGCAGTTCCTTGTCCCTGTCTATCAGCGAAGAGGCGCGGTAGGCGGAAAAGGCCTCGATCTGGATGAGCAGTCCGGTCCAGTCATACGCCATGTCCAGTTCCCTTCCGCTCTCTGCGGCTGATCCGCAGCATCAGGTCGACGTTGGCCCGCAGGCAAAACATTCCGTCGAGGAGCCGACGCAGGGCCGCATCGAGATGCCGTTCGTAGCCGACGCAGCCTTCGTTCATCGCGTGAACCGCCTGGTTGAG
>JAULBW010064411.1:0-47148 GCA_032358265.1 Vaucheria bursata
AAGTTGCTAATTAATATACTTTCTTTTCTATCTTTCTTTTATTGTTTGTTGTTCCCTTGCGCTGTGATTACACTCACGGCGCGTTGTATATTCTTAACTCTCTCTCTCTTTTTCTAACAATGGCTACAGCCAATTACCCCCTGTTCATAGCAGAATTCGTCCGAACCATATGCATTGGCAAATCTAAGATCTATATATATAGCATGAATAAATCTAAGGTTGATGATGAAGTCAACTTGATTAAATCTGTACAAGTTGAGTTACATGCCAACAACCAAGTTTGGATTACTATCATAAACCAAGAAGAGGAATAAAATTTGTTGATTGGTGTAAATACAATTAGACTCCTTACATGAGCTGATAGAGATAATGTCTTTGGTTCGTGGCAAGTAGCTGAAACTCAATTTGGTTAATTCAATCAAGTCGATTCTTCCATTCTCCACCTTAGTTTTATCTGTGCTATTGGTTGGGTCAAAGTCTGCAATGAACAAAAATATTAATTTCTAGCCAAATGATTTCTACTACAAAGGTCAGATGACAATAATCAAAAGAAATTCAATTACTAGACTGTAACTCAACTTGTCATCTTCCAATCAAGTTGATACGAGGAATCGATATTAAATTAATTTTATCAATCAATTCAATATAAATATGTATATGTATATATATATATATATATATCTATGCAGAGCACAATGTAGTATAGATAATATATTTAAGGCATTGCAAAGAGTGAACCTTTGCAACCAGAACTTAATTCATGAGTAAAATATCATAATCAACTATAGTAGATTATGAGTACAAACAATTTAAGTTGCTATCTCATCGGTTCCTAACAGTACCCCCACTAGTTTTTATCTTAAATTTTTCGTGGGAATGAGTCTTGAATTCCTGCAACAGATCCTTACAGTCTGTTAAATTATGTTCTGGCTCCCATGAATTATGCTCCACTCTGTATCCCTTCCGAGCTATTAGATATTTGCGTGTGCGATTAAAAACTTTTGAGTCCAAAGTTTCATTGACCTCATACAATTTGCCTTGCATATCAATTAGTAGGGGCAGGAGTTCTTGAGCCGTTCAATCTGGAAATTTGTTTGGTTTTTGAAGAGAGAAAAGAAGTATGGAAGACAGTATGAGTGCAATTTAGTGAATTTGGTAACTCTAAGCGGTATGCAACAGGGTTGATTTGTTTCAATATTCTAAATGATCCAAGTTTTTTTCAGTCAAGTTTCCAGCATGGATGTTCAGTAGGTATAACATGTCATTTTTAAAATACCATATTGCCAATATTTAAAATTGGATTTCTCCATCCTCAACTTGCAAATATTTCCATATTTTTTGTTGCACATTGTAGGCATAATTGTACCATTGTGTGATTATCAGTAGTCTGTTTTATCCAATCTTCTGCAGTGGGTACCGTTTCTGGAATTAATTCTAACTCAGGTACAATAGGTGGATCAAATCCATAATTTGTTTTGAATGGGGACACCCCAATGGAGTCATGTGGATTAGAATTATATGCCAATTCTGCAAGTGGTAAGTTGTTTACCCAATTCAGTTGATTGTAATCAGCATATATTTGTAGATACTGTTCTAACAATTGATTGATGCATTCTGCTTGGCCATCCAATTCTAGATGATAGGCCAAGGAAAGATTTCTTTTTACATTAAAAGTTGTTAAAATGGGACCCCAGAATTGTGATGCAAACTGAGGTCCTCAATCTGACACAATGTCATTGGGTATTCCATGAAGTTGCACAGTATCTCAAATAAAAATCCGTGCTAAATCTATTGAAATTTTCTTGATGCAGGGAGTGAAGTGGGCAATTTTTGAAAAATGATCAGCAATTACAAGGATTGAATCGTAATCAGAGTTAAAGAGTAAATCAGTGATAAAACCCATCAACAAGGAAAACCAAGGCCTTGAAGGTTGCAGTAACGGTACTAAAAGTCCTGCAGGTTTCATGCGGATAGGTTTTGCCCTAGAACAAACATCACAGCTCTGTACAAAGTCACTAATATCCTTGCACATTGATGGCCACCAGTATGTAGTATTAATTATTGTGAAGGTCTTTCAGCTTCCAGGTGTTCCGCAACAATCGATTTGTGAAATGTGGGCATAACGGCAGTTCTCATTGAGCAGGGTACTGCCACCTTATTATGGAAATACCAAATATTGTCAATCAAATTTGCCTTACCTCCCGTTGTTAATGCTTCAATATCTGCATCTTCAGCCTGTTCCTTGATGATTTGAGTCAGTATGCTATTTTGAGTAGCTCTTGTTGTAGCCATTAACATTTTCTCAGGATTTAATAGTGTTTTAATTTATGCAGTCACTTGTAGGCCTTGTGCTTGTAACTTGTAATCTTTCCTGCAACTACGTGCACCAGGTTTCAGGGAACTTTTTCCCACTCAATAATTTATTTCAAAATTAAAGTTACTCTGAAAAGTTAACCATCTAGCTTGTCTTCAATTCAATTTTTAAGATGATATGTAATACGATAAGTTAAGATGGTTTGAATATATCATAATGGGAATTATACTACTTGAAAGAAATGCACACCAGTGGTAGAAACAAGCTATTATTGCTAGTAATTCTTTGTTGTGGATCTCATAACTAATTTTGGCAGGGGCTAATTTCCTAGAGTAAAATGATATAGGCTTCCATGAGTTTTTGATTTCTTGCAATAACACCCCTCCAAGTGCAAAATCCAATGTGTTGGTACCCACAATAAATGGTTTATTTGGATCAGGATGCACAAGTATATTCTCTTTGACAAATTCATTTTCAACAAGTTGAATGACGTGTTGCAATTGGCTGACCAAGTAAAAGTTACGTCCTTCTTCAGTAATTTCACCAGTGGTTTTATGATTTCCAAATAACTAGGTATAAATATGCAATGAAAATGAGTAAAACTGAGCAATGGTTGCAATTCCTTTAATTTTTTTGGGGCCTTCCATTCTGCAATGCTCTTTACTCGAGTCAGATCCATTTTGATGCTGCTATCAGTTATGATATAGCCAAGAAATTTAATTTCTGAAACTGCAAATTAACATTTTTCTAATTATGCAAAGAGATTATTTTCTTGAAGACATTGTAGAACAGTTAATACATGTTTCCTGTGTTTGCTTTTACCGAATATATCAGAATATTGTCCAAGTAGACAATACAGAAAATGTTTAGTACATCATAGAATATATTGTTGATTAAATCTTGGAAGACTGCTAGTACATTAGTAAGTTCAAAAGGCATGACTAAATATTTGTAGTGTCCAAATTGACACCTAAAAGCAGTTTTCCACTTGTCCCCCTTATGTACCCATTCCAAGTTGTAAGTCCCAGGAAGGTTGATCTTTAAAAATATTTTGGCACTATTGAAATGCGTGAGTAGATCATGGATGAGGGGGAGAGGGTACCAATTTTTTACAGTTACTGCATTCAGCTCTCAATAGTCTATAGCAGGGCATAGCTCCCCTGATTTATTCTTCACAAAGAAAATTGGTGCTCCTGCTGGTGAACTTGATGGCCGGATATACCCCTTTTGATGTTGTTCGTCCAAGTAGGTACGTAGTGCCTTCAACTCTGGTTCTGCAAGTGGGTATATTGACCCTCAAGGTACAGTTTTGTTTTCTATAATGTCAATGGAAATATTGTATTTCCGATGCTAAGGAAGTAGTTTACTTTCGCACTTAAAAAATATGCTTGCAACACTCCTATATTCTGGAGGTATTTTGTGCATTATTTTTGCAACTTCTAAGTCATCAACATTATCCTAATCAATTTCAGCTGGGTTAACTTCTGCTTTAGTATAAGATTTGGTACGCTTAGATGATATTAGTGCTTGTAAGGGACAACTTTCATATTCAAAACCAATTTTGGTTCATACTTAGTGGGGTTAGCTATATCTTGTTGAGTTTCAATGTAAGGTATTTCCAATTGATACATGGATTTGGTGATTTAAGCCAATCTAGGCCTAACACTAAATCAGTAAGACATTTTTCTAATAAAAATAATTTGATGTAAAAGAGGTATACTTGTATTGCTTATATTTACAAATGTATAATATTTACCAGATTTTAGTATCAATCCATCAATAACTTCTAAGCTTAAGCTTATTGGGGAGTTCAGTATGTGTTTCTTCAAACCAATCATCTTTGCTAGATTACTTGATACTACACTACAGTTGGATCCAGAGCTGACTGGGTATTTTAGATTTTTAGCTAAGGGCCTAGGTCCCATGCAGGGCACATAAAAAGAGTTCACCTTCTCTGAAGTTTTGCTGACTCCTCCTTGACCTTTTTCCTTGCTCATTAATGCTTGCTTGGAGGCTCATTTGTCATGCAAACTTTAGAGAACTTGGGGTAAATGTCACAATATAGATATAACCGGCAATTTTTGTTTTGGCCCAATATAGTGCTGAAGAGTCCCCTTAGGCCTTTATTTGGTGTGTAAGAGGAATTAACTAAATTTGCTTAGCCCTCTAGTACCAGCAAACCTGGAAATTTTTTGAAGACTCCCAAGAGTCTTCTTTATCATCATCTTTTGAATGTTCTGTGCAAAGCTCCTAGAAGATGCACTTTCATCATCATTACTTCGATTTGTTTTCAACCATGATTTTGACTATCTATTCTGTTTTGCTTTCATTTTCTCTATTAAACAACTCAAACCAACTGCTATAGCATTGGTATCTCTTTCTGTCTTTGAGTTATATTCATTTATTTTTTTGCTTCTCATACATATTTTGTTGCTCCTGCTTGTTGTAGTTGTTCATAATTTGGTGGTCCTTTCTATCATTAAAACTGTTATATTGCTGCTCTTCATATATCCAGATGCAACTATTTTTCCTGGTTTCTAAAAACATTCTGTTGTCAAACCGTACAGCCAACTTGTAATAATTATGTAAGTTGTTTGGGCAATGATACACGCATATCTCATCCTTTAGTTTTTTGTTGAGCAATTCATAGAAATGGCTAAGCAGCATTTCTTCTGGCCAGGCAGATTTGATTGCCAACCACTAGAATTTGGATACTTATATAGATGCAGAATGGTTACCTTGTTTGCTTTGTATGATTTCTTGCTTCACCTCTCTTTCAATGAATATTGCCAAATGTGAGCATAAAGAGTTCCTGGAATTCATCAACATTACCCAGCACACTATGATTGCTCTTCAGGTATGGAGATATCCAATTAAAAGCACGATCGCAAAGGAAGATTATAGTAAATGAGATCTTAGCCAAATCATTTTAGAATAGGTATGGTTGCACATGGAAGATGTTGCGCAATTGTAAGAGTAATTATTCTGATTTCTATCAATTACCCTAGAAAAACTCAGGATTGGCTACATTTGATTTGCGAGTATTAATGGCAAGAGTACTTGAATATCTTAATTTTGATTTAGCAATTTTGGCACCTTGAGACTCTATTACATCTTGGTAATCTTCTACTAAGTGTCACAATTTTATCATCTTGCATTCGAATTACTTCCTTTGACTGCATTAGTTTGATTGATATTGCAGTGAATTGCATGCTGATCTCGGCAGGATTTATAATTCAGGCTTAAATTTTGCTCTTCACAAACTATGAGAAATCAATATTTAATCGATTTTATCAACTCAATATATATATATATATCAATACAGAACGCAGTGTAGTATAGATAGTTATTATATTTAAGACGTTGCAAAGAGTGAACCCTCACAACCAGAACTTAATTCACGAATAAAATATCATAATTGACTATAGCCGATTATAAGTACAAACAATTTAAGTTACTATCTTATCAGTTTCTAACAATTGATTTCTTCACTATTAACAAAAAAATATTAGCTGCAAATCAATTAACCACTTGTTATGAAAAATTAGCCAAAGCAAGCCATGATTTGATGGTCACGCTAAAAGGATGCAATTTTAATTATCAATTCAACTCATTGATGTTGACTTTCATTCTTATTTGGTAGAATGCTGCCTCTGCCAAATATGAATACTATGAGTATGTAAATTTAGAAAACTTGGTTATACATATCAGCGCCTTTTACGTGCCAACTGTACAAGTTACAATGTTGCTGTTCAGATTGCAATGCAAAAAGAACAAAGTGAAACAATAAAGTGAAATGAATTTATTATGAAATCTAAATTGCATTACTAGAAGTAAATTTACTTTAGCAAGACTATGCAAACTTTTCTACACAATCCTAGGAGTACCCACCGTGTGTTCTGTTTCCTTGGTTTCCTCAGAAACTGTCATAGTGTTAGAAGCGTGAAACAAAACACAAAACTGTGACAGATACGTGTATATTTACTACGTACTAATTGTGTTGATAGAAGTGAGCTAGCTTTATTAACACAACAAAATATATAACCCTACTGGCATCTGTGCAGCAAATTTACTTGGAACATCACAAATGCATCAATGAAAACTCACCGTAGCTATAAAAATAGAATTAATACCTAAGGAAGCTAATCTTTACAATTAGCAAGATATTTTAAAAATATTGCAGAATAAATCACTCACTCAATGGCAGTACTTTCTTGATTTTTTAGAAACACAAGAATTTAATATAGAAACCCCAGCTCTGCAGAAAAAGCTATATCTGATTTTCAGCTTTAGTGTCTTTTATCCTATTTTTGAAATAGCCTGACCTACAAATGTTCACTCAAAAATTCTTCCTGGATTCAACGTAATTTGCTTGGATTTCAAAAGATATAATGATGAGTGAATATTCACATGCAGAAAAAGCTCAAAGGAAAATGTAGGGCTGCAATGAGGTTATGCCTTAAAATATTTGTTACATGTTCAAAGCAAGCGTTGGTGCTGTACACTGAACTTACGTGTATCACTTAATAGAGCATGAGAGACAGTCATTTTAAATAAGGCTTGGATAAATGGCACTGTTCTGCGGAACTGATGAAGTTTCTTTTTGATGAATTTTTACTGAAGTATGAATGAGGTGCTGAATTGTCTGGATTTGAGACACATGAACAAGTTCTTTGCTTTGAGTCTTATCAATCCGATTTTATGATAGTGTAAACATTGAGTAGCCATTACAGTAGAAACTCTTTTGCTTTACAAGGCTAAACTAACTCATAATTAAGGTGCTTGATAAAATTGGCGTATGCAGATGATATAATTTTAATAAACATGCTGAAAAAATTGATTACAATTGCATCAAAGTTGACATGGAGATGAATAAGTGGAGTTAGACTTTTTTTGGCATAAATGAGTTTTAGTCGCCAACTAAGAGGATTGTTTGCGACTTCAATTGAATGCTTTTGATACATCATAGTACTCCATTATTCATCAAGTATAAATTGTTGAGTCTGTGATCATGCCACAGCAAATGAGTTGAATAAATTATTACTTCTGATTCAAATTGGTGCTGATGAAGTTCATACAACACATTGTTTTTTGAACAATATATAGCATCATTTACAGTTGAAAAGTAGTCTGAAGCACTAAATTTATTGCTGTATAAATAAAAAAAGTCATTTTCATTTGTAATTAAATTCTAATTTTATAAATTTCGGATGCAACTGACTCTTATAGTGAGCCAACAAGATTCACCACTTCCAAAGTTTACAGTATAACTTTTTATCAGGACACTTTAAATATTTATGCAGTATAAATTAAATTACAAATATTATATATGACAAGCAGATTTCCTTCAAGTAATTGACTACATTTGCCAAGATTATTTATTGACTATAGTCCTTATGTTGATTTTAAAATACTGCGGAAACTACATTTTCACTAACGCAATTAGTTAGTTAGCCATGGAACAACACAGCCAAAGTTATTGTATCCTTCCTCAAAGTCGTCCCGACTGCTTACTCCCATCTCCGATACCGGCTTCTGCAGAGGTGCAAGTTTTTTTCAGTTCAAATTCTAACAAAAATTAGTGTCACAAACTAAAAGTGGCGTTGACATTTTCATCAATGACCCAAATATAAAAAAGTAAATCAAATGAGAATCATGTATTTTCAAAAGTTCTAATTGCTAATATTATTGTTTGACTTCAATATTTTGGATGAGGCCTTTTCTAATAGACTAATGTTTGCGTACAATTTTATATTTTTCAAACTAACATAATGACTGGTAGGACAATAATTCAAATATACATTTCTTCAAACCAATAAATTTTTTTGGAGTAAACAAAATATTATTTCAAGATAAAGCTATACTCTTCAAGTCCATGGCTGATAAAAATTTCCTATACATAAAAATGTGTCTATCATTATTTTCGTAATTTGACTTGTATATATAAAGAAATTATTCTCTTAATTCTTCAGTGATAATAATTTGAAAATATATTATACCTACTCTCTAAACAAACTGGGATTTGTTCAACTACTATCCTCATACAGTGACATCAACAGTTTATTTTATAGGGCTCATTATTATTATTTTCAGAAAGAACACCAAAATTTTTATTCAATTCATATCCAATTGTTCAAAAATATTCAATATGGTTCTCATTTTTATTCCAAGTGGTACTGACCTTTATTAATGGTTTGTGTTGTTCAAGTCTTTTTTTCAGAGCCAAAAAATGTGTATAGTGTTCTAGTTTTACATCCACCATTTCGTAAGGGTCACTAGCTATGTTGAAAAGGAATGTTTTTGCATCACTACCAACTGTGCATGCAAAACTTTGATCATCGCACTGCGTTAGATACTCATCCGTATTGTAACGATGGCCAAAATCCAACCATAACTGTTAATTGGATAAAATAATGTGCTGCAATTTAAAAAAAATGTTTAGTTATGTATGGATATAGTGATATTTGTATAACGAATAATGTACCAGTTTACATAGGAGCTTCCCTGAAGGTATTGCCACAATAATACCCAGCAGGAGCTAACTCTGAGTAAAAGAAAGGTGCAAATTGGCATTAGCTAGCTGTAATTAGCAGCAGCTAGTTCATTGTTCTACATAAAATTTATAGATGATGACAATTGTATCTCATGTAAGTCTCTTACAGTGTAAAGATAGTAGAAAAAAATAACGCATAGCAATATCCTGTATTCATTTATTTAAAGATTAAGACTAGAGAAGAAAGATATTGCGCAAAAATTTCGAATTTTTGCAATACAGAATTAGAAAAGAATGCTGTCAATTTGGTCCATGTTGAAGATGAAGCAAACAGGATTGAAGTAATTAAAAAATTAGTTTGTATGCGCATAATTATGATAGTAAAGCAATTGAATCAACAATAAATACTGACATATTTGTTCATCTATAAAAAATATTTTTTAAAGTATTAAATAAGATTTTTTATACTGTCCTAATTTAGTGTCAATTCCTCTCCAGTGTACGCTATAAATATTGCAGAGCAAGAAAACTATGAGATTTAAAATAGTGTTGTCAACACTGAACACAGAAATGAGTACAGCTGCATCTAAGAAAACTAGCTGTAGTTAGAAATTCCTAACAAGAAATTGATTTCATCTACCTGGCAGTCTTCATTGAGCAGTAACTTCCAGTCGCCTACCCGAATTGCCCCATATAGAACCGAATCGGCATTGTCATAATCGGATTTTTGTAAGTTGTAGAAAATTTCAGTTCGAACGTTGGAATCAGAACCACTTAATAAGGCCGCCCAATGACTGACCCCATCCTAGAAAAAAGAGGATGGCATTACAATTGATATTTCATAAGTCGATGCTCCACTAAAAAATTTAGTCAAGCATTTGATTGTGTACCACTATGCTGACTCGATTTACAAACGTAGATTAGTATCTAAAATCAATTCAACTGATAATTTTGGAGTGACAGACATTATCAGTTTGCGGAGCATCTACTTTATATAACGAATCGCGTATCATAATCTGGTAGCTCTCATAGCTAATCAAGCCAAAAACCACACTAGACAACAGATTTGAGCTGATTTTGAAATTTATTAATTGTGCTATATGTGAAAATCATATGCTTATTTCAAGTAATGTGCAACTTTATTGCTAAGTCTTAAATATGCTAACATTTAGTAATGTCGCACTAACATCATCATTAATAGATGTATGTATGCATCAGCACGTATGTATACATGCACATCTGTCTGTCCAGCACTATTGAATACAACCCAGAATACTATTGATTTTTGTAATTTATGCATACCAATTCAAGTTCTTGGTTTGTCTTTGACCACTTCGGTGACACAGCATCCATGAGAGTGGGGAGCCAATCCGTTACATGAAACATTCCGGAATACGTGGCATTTTTCTTGGCATTTGTAAATAGCGGACTCTTAATGATTGCTCGATTTTTACTTCCGCCCTGCTCATTTCATTAAAAACCTCATGATCAGTTTTCTAGCTGAAATTTAAGTAGATATTCAGTAGACTAGTACTCTCGATTACACCGAAAAAATTATCAATGAATCGAATATATCAGATTAGAGATACCAATATACACCAGCAAAAAGAGGGAGGTGGAGTGTAAAGCATTCATAACTAATTTGTTGTATTCAAAGATCACAAGCAATTTTTAATGCTTACTTCAACCACAATTCCAACAATACTTTTTGTATAATTATAAGGAATAGAGGAATATTTTTTCTTATGAAGCAAAAATTTTCAAATCTTTACAGTCTATCTACCAACGCCATAGAAGCATTTAATGGGCACAATCAAACAATAATTGAAAAAAATCTGAGAGGGCATAAATACAAACGAACAATAGATACAGCGATACTATAAAGTCTTGTTAAACATAAATAAATTATAAAAATTGACTTGAAAAAAGACTTTGGAGTTTGCTATTGAATATATAATATGCTACTTATTTCTATACAAGAAAATACATATTGAAAACTGTATTTTAGTTGCAAAAAGTTTTGCACCCACAAAACATTCCAAAAATAATTGAAAAAAACCTTTCATAAACACAAAATGGTTCAAAATAGTTGCAGCATTTTTGAATAAAACTTAAATCCGCTTTGAAGGTTCAAAATTTTTTCCAAAAGTCACATTCCTGGAAATTTTAAATCCACCTCAAAGGTTCAAACTCATTTTAAAATGTATTTTATAGCTACAAAAGGTGCAAAATATATCTAATTAAAACAATGAAAAGTTTATATATTCACCTCATAAGTGTACCCTTTTCCCCCTCTGAGTGGATAAGCACTACCCCCAGACACCCTGCAAGGACCATTGTCAGAAGTAAAAACCAGTATGTAATTGTCCAATATGCCAGCCTTCTCTAATCCAGTCATCAGTCGATCCACCTAAAAAATAAAATCTGGACACATGACTAAACCCCTTCAAATCAAGTAATGTAGCTTCAATAGAAAAAAAGAATACAGTTTTATCTATTTTCATAGAAAATAGATTGATTAAAATAAATATATAAGTTTCTTAAAAACAAATTTTTGAGTTCATAATTTTTTTGGAGGGCTAAGAAGATGAAAATAATTAAATTGCTCATGCTAAATTTTTTGGCGTTCAGTTTTCATTTTGAAGTGCGTGGTTTTATACAATTACAAGTTGCAAATGTATATTTCAACCAATCATTTAATAACATATTCTCACTTATTTATATTACTGGTATTATTAGTTGGAAAATGTGGGTAAACCATTATTTTTTGGTCAAATTTGATAGAAAGCGAGGCTTTCAATTCATGGGGGAGCTGATGGTGTAGAACATTAAATCGCTCCACAATCGTGTCGAGTTATGTGTAGTATTTGTTGCTACACTGCAAAATGACAACTGAGCAAAGTGAGGAAGAAGCAAAAAAATCTGAACAAAATAAAGACTGACGCTCTAGCTTATCGGATACCTATAATGTGAATTCATAGCTTTTACATATCCTTACCTCTTTATCAAGATCATACACTAGTTTTGCATTTCCCAGACGAGGATTATCTGTAATTTGGTCAAGTATGTCTTTCACATTTGAGTAGTCTATAGTGTCATTAGGTTCAATGGGACTATGAGGATTCTGATAAGCAATATAGAGAAATAGAGGAGTTTTTGATTCTTTTCCTCCATTAGTGCTCCACTGATTTGCTAGATCAATAGCGCGATCTGATAAAAGTAATAAATTGTGCAATATAGTCAGAAGAACTTGCATGTGAAATAGTATAGTTACAATTGTATTTATTGATAACTTTAAAAGTGAAAGGTTTCATTCTTTTCAATGAATAATTTTAAGTTGGTTTACAACTACCGCATTATATTTAAATGTTTTAAATTTAAGTCATACGCATTGTTTACAGTTAAAAACACACATGCACCACTCTATGTATTATATTTAAGTAGTTTTGAGTTCAGATAAAGGTGAAAATTCTACCCACAAATGTAAGCATACATGCAGTTGTATGATATCAACGTATTCGTACATTTTACTGATACACATAAATGTGGAAATATGCATACATACATACATACATGATATGTATGTATGTATGCACCTATATGACCACAAAGTTACCTGTGTATAGCTTTGAGCTGTATACTCCAGCCATGTCAGTAATACACGACCACCCTTGCTTCGCGGCATCTCCATTTCGATCAAAGTAGTTTGTGTCGCTGGTTGACCAACTTTCCATCAAGTCTAAATAAGTCCTTTTCTCAGTATTAGATCTATGACTAAAGTAATGTTCCTCAGCTGCCAAAAAGCCATAATACGAGGTAAACCCTCTATGGTGAGGTAGATATTTTTCGTACGCATGACCTACAAAAAAAAGCAGTCAAACTAAATTTTATAGCTAGAGAAAGCTTCGATACTGTAGATTTTACAAAAAGAACGCATCTGTAAATAAATAGAAATTATGTGGGATTTAGCTTCCATGATGGTCCATTAATTTGGATTTCAGTTGATTGACAAGCAAGTTAGGTCGACTTAAGATGTGTGTTGACAATGCATGAAGTAAGCCTTGTATTTTGTTGGACGGCTATTGAGTTGCACATATATCAAATGGCCAGTGTAAGTGAATATTTAAATATTATATTGCTCTGGCTTACAATATAAGTACTGAGTGTTAATTCAAGTTTTCAAACCCAGAAATAAAACATTTATAAAAATAAATGTTGAAGACTATGTACAAATGCCGTTACATTCATAGATTTTCAATAAAATGTTAGCTTTTCAATTTGAATGGTAGAAAACAAAAGATTTTTTAGCAAATCGAAATTGTAGAAAATTATTTTTAATGCAGTTTTTTCAGGTGTCTTGATGGAAATATACTTCATAAAATTTACAAGAAACTTCACCGCTTGAACCTTTATTTGGGACACCAATGAATGACTAGCATTCCATGGACTACTATCCGGAAACTACCCAGAAATGAATAATCGTAATATATATATATATATATATGAAGTGAACTTTGAGAATAACAAATTGATTAGGACTATTAAGTTCATTCGTTTCATCCAAAATTCATTTTATTCAAAAGTGTGATACCGAACTTGGCAAAATTGACTTTTCCGTTAATTTATTAAAAGTTAAAATTTGTTGAAAGTTTTACTCTATTGAGTTATTTGCAATTTTTTATTTACCATATTCCTACCATGAAGCCATGGCGCACGAATTTACAATTTTGCTTGCTTGGTATTATATTCAATTTCTATATATGTATATTTTATCATAGGTGAAAATTTGATGAAGCAAATTCATTATACCCAAAGTTTTCTTAATATTAATTTTCATCATTTTAAAGAAAAATTGTTTAAGTTTCAAAAGGTATATGCATACTTATTTAGCTACTTTACACATTTCACGGGCCCCTTTAATATCAAATATGACAGGTACATACTGACAGACATATATGCTAATAAATCTAAAGGCGAATAGCCAACAAATTTCATCCTCGGTATATAATTTTCTTGACAATAATTTTTGAAATATTTTTGCCCTTTTAAATAAAATTACTCCTTTTCGCTGTTAGTTAGTCATCTTACTCGATAGAAACTAAAGTGATATATACGTGGTGGAAAGTATTTTTGAAATTGTATACACTAAAATGCTACCCATAAGAACAGTATATATTGTTATATCGGCCATTTTTAAGTACGTTGGGTAATATTGGCAACTCCTGGTGTATAAGAGGAGACTCCGAGTAGAGCCTCAGTAAGTTAAGTTCGGTGTAATATCGAATCGATATGAGTTTGAGCATGCTACAAGATTGCTTAGTTCAGCTTAAAATAAGGATGTAATAAAAATTTCATCGAGTCAAATATGCTGAGGACTCTGGTAATTCACTTAGACCACTATAATATGACAATGCACGATTAACTTCATACGTAAAAAGTTTCTGCTAACAAAATTTTGCTTCTAAAAGAACGACAAATAATGTTGTGATTTCAATTTCCAGATGCATCACAAATTAATTTGCTAGTCCCAACTGGTTTGTTACATTGAAAATTTACTGTGCATATAGATGAAATTTTAAAGTGGCCAAATTCAGGCAGAAAAGAATATTATTGTTTACCTAAGTGCCATTTTCCAATCGCATGACTATCATAACCTACTTCTGCTAAGTATTCGGGCAACAACTCGTACTGAACTGGTAAGCCCCATTTACTCTAAAAATAGAGAAATAGAAAAAAAAACATTGAAATATAGACTAGGCTTTAAATAGAAATAAAAGATATAATTTAATTGTCCCCCAAATACAGCAACAGAGCATAGAACATTCATCTTGGGAGAGAAAAATCTATGATTGTCTAGGCCACAGCACCTTCTGCTTCCATGATTGAATTTTCATAAACTCTTAGTGCAGATTGTAGTGTATGCACTTCTGATTGTACAGTTAATGTCAGCAAGCAAGAACTGGTTAAAATTTGAATAAAGTTATCTTGAACAAAACAATTATGGCATAGGCATTAGTTACACTCTAAACTTCGAATATACATTGAAACCTTTTAAGTATGGACATTTCATTGTCAAGAATTCAAATGTCCAACTTAATGAGGTGTCAAGTTATATGAGGAACAAATAAAGATTAGAAAAATAGAAAAAAATACATCACTGTTAAACTATTGTATATGCTTACAGAACAACAATGTTGGAACTTAAAAACAATATAAACTACACAGAACTCAAATGCCCTTCATTTTATTTTAGCCATTTATATGTTCACTCTTGGTGGATGGAGGAAATGGTACTTTACTGTCCATTTATCAAGGCTTTCTCTTGAAAAACTATTTACAATCACAATTTGAGTGTCTAATGCCTAATGTAACAAAGCATCAATCTATAGAAGGAAAATGAGGTACAGAAACTGCTCATAGTTTTTTTTGCTGTCCAGCCTAATGCAATGTCCAGAGAAATGAGGAATTTAACTTAAAAGGTAATATTTTAATGAACCAGCTGGTACTGTCAAAGAAATTCATTATATCTTAAATTTGGCTATATATCTTTAAATACATAGCTGAATTTGGATACAATTTTTTCACTTATTTAGTAATAATTTGCTTACAGGTATACATTTAAAGAAAGAATAAATGTTCATTATAATTGAAGTCATAATATCTAAAGTTTACTGCATATTGAAAATTCTCTTGAATTATATTACTGAAGTATATGACTACTCCATTAAAAATTGTCAGCATAATTTGTTAGGAGTTTGTCATAAATGATGAATGGAATGTACTGGTGTCATAAAGGATATAAGTGAAAGGTCGATTCAGTTTATAAAAAGTAATTGAAAATGATATGCAACGAAATTGATATATTTTTTCAATACCTTAAAGAAATCATAGTTCTAATTAATTTTTGATTTTGTAACTGTTGCCTTGAATGTGAGACTTCCGGGAGTAAAGTAAGGCTTTTTTGTGAATGTATAGATGTGTACAAATTTGTAAATATTTGTGTGTCTGTTTCTTCATGTCAATACATAAATATACATACTTTTATAGAAATAGGTTCTGCTTGCACGCCAATCTTGTAAGGGTATCGCCCGGTGAGAAGTGCAGCTCGTGCTGGGGTACATAACTGCTGTGTATAGTACTCCGTCAATTCTATTGCATCTTTTTTTAGGGCATCTAGGGTAGGAGTCAGCCCTGAATAATCATCATTTGCCCAGCCCACATCATTGTAGCCCAGGTCATCGGCAAGAATAAATATAATGTGTGGCTGATCATCATCCACCTGTCTCAATGGACATAAAATTCATAAGTATACTGCATAAAGCGAAACCTTCAGAGTTGGACACTCCATTGTCAAGAAACTCAAATGTCCAACTTAAAGAGGTGCATAGATATACAAGAAACAAAAACTATTCCAAGGAAAAAAAATTCCGTTTATCAACTGAGGTATCCAACTTAAGAGCTCTGTGTATAAAATATATCGTACCTAACCCATGTGACTGACATGGCTTCATGACTATTCTTTTAACCTTATTTTAGTCAGAATGAAATAATTTACAAGCAGAACAAAATATTTTGTGCTTATTTATGAGTTATTTAAACAAACTATTTTTATTTTTACTTCTTGTCTAGTCGATTTAATTTTCATTGATAATAAAACGCTACTTAGATTCTGTTCAACTACAGCTCTTAATTTATCATACGAATCATTCAAAGTGAACTGTCACAGCACACATCAGGTTGAAATGTTCGAGTTAACATTCTCAAGTTACATTAAATCAATACCTTTTAGCACATATATTACTAGTCATTGCCTTTTCTCTAATGTGTAGTGTTTGAACATTATAGAAATATACTTTTAAGCCTATGATGCTTCCTCTGCACTACAGGACAACACTGTCATCCAGTATAATTAGTTGAATCTCATGGTGAAATTTCTCATAAAATAGAACTTGACCCGGCTCGGTTTAGCTCCTGGTTTACCAATTGGCTCGGCTTGATTCCCCTTTAAAGTAAGCCACCTTGAAGCTGCGATGAACTGAGCTAGCATGAGTTGCAGCTTCAGTCTCAGTGTAATGTTAAACTTTCAATCATTCAGGGCAAGATGAAAAATCGTAGCCAAATAATCGGTGTATAACATTGTCTCTTACTAAATATTATAAGATTGTGGTAAAAAAACTCATTTGGGTTGGTAGACCAAGCACCAGCTACCTGATCTTCGAGTCCCCTTAATTATTTCAATGCTTGCTGAAAAGTTTTCTGAAATCAATTCATCCAAACCAACCATGGTACCCAGCAACTTCGTTGGTAAAAAGCAATTCCCTTACCAATAAAATGGATGACACCATATAAAGAAGGTGAAAGTAGATATACGATGAAGATACGGAGAAAAAGATACAAAGAAAAGCTGCAAAGTGAAATTTTGAACTTTATTGCAATAAACAGCTTAAAGTAAAAATATCTTGAACAAATCGGTCTAAAAGAACTTATAAAATCTTAGTTATTCATGGTAATCTTCCATTTTTTTATGGAGTAATCAGAGCTATAATTTACAACATAAACTTGCGTCTACTAGGTCATCTCAGCAAAAGGTCTGAGCCGACACTATTGTTAAAAATAGTATTGAGGTATTCCATTTTTAATATCAGTAAAAGTTTTCAGCGCATATAGAAAGAGTTAGTCAATATCTGAACCTTATTTACAATAATTAAAGAATTATATGGTAATTTCGATACATGTTCAAAAACAATTTGACGAACGCCATTCCATCATCATTTATTTGATTCAGGGTAAAATCTATAACACTACCTTCACGCTCTTCGTTACGCAGAGTAAAATGCTCAATAGTAGCGCAATCAAACGCAATTTAGTTTTTTGTTCTAATAAACTATCCATTGCTCGCTACAAGTATGCTTCGCTCCAAGAATTTTGTTGAAATTCTAGATGGGAACATGTGAGTTGCCACATAAAAAAATTCTTTCGGAGCGCAAACCGTTGCTAGTCCAAAACCTTTTGATTTTATAAAGAAATTTCCTGACCGCAAATGTTTTCATAGAACTGAAAAAAACTGAAAAATATACTTTTAGTGAAAATTATTAGTAGTGTCATCTGTAAAAAAAAAGAATTGTACAGATAAAAGTATTCTTTTTGACAAAAAGTGCCCTTTCAATAGTTGAGATTTTGCTTCCTGACGTTTAACATTGAATTTGTGACCTTACTTAGAAATCATATCAGACGGAAAGGAGAAGTATAATGTCCGTTCATATTCAGTATGTCATATTCAATATGTCAGTAGGATCGGGTGCACCAAATATTTTTCAACAGAATATATTGGAACATAGTTTTCAATACGATTTTATAGTATTTCTGAGTTTAGCCGATTTGTTGTCAATTTTTGGAAGGATAGCGATTCCTTACATTGAATTAAAACTATTGCAAGAAGAGCTGCAAAATCAGCATCTGATGCTTAAAATGTAAAATAGTAAGCAATTTATATAGCCTTTTTTAAGAGCACAAAATTTTTTGAATATATTATATATTATGAGAAATATAACCAAGGTATTATCCAAAAAAGAGCTTATCACTATTAGTTAAAACGAATTAGGTTTTGCATTACCAACTTAAACTGGTGAAATGCTGTATTCCAAATTGCAAGTAGAATATGAGTGACATAACATTTTGGTTAAGCACAAATTTGATGCTTTAAAGTACAATGTGAAAAAGAAGTAGGTCAAAATGACACTGATCATTTCTTATAAATATTTCACAATGCTGATCGTATGATTACAATTCTACTGAATATATGTCATTAAAATTTAATTTTTTCAGTTGACACACACTTTTTTGCTAATTGAATTTTGTCATGCACACTTTTATAAAAACTCACACCTTCAGCTAAAGATAAGTAGGTAATGTTCCTTGTTGTGATTAGGCAGTTAAAATGCTCAACTGAAAAATGTAAGATACATCACTTTCCTGGTTATTAGAAACTGAATTTGTTCTGTATTAAATGGTCCATGGCCACATTTTTTTGGTTTTGCAAGCTTTAAAAAAATTGTTGAGGATGAGAAATATAATTTAGTTCAATGTGGCTTCATGTAAAAAATACATTTTTTTTAAGATTTTAACCCAGAAGTTTACTAACTATAATTCAATACAATAAAAAAAGACAAGGATGTAAAAAAGAAAAAATGAAAACAAATGCATTCTGGAATTTTTCGAATATTTTCCTGCAGTACTGTTTTTAAAGTGCATGACTCAATCTTCTGTTTTTATGAAATAAGTTTGAAAGAAATATATGAATCTATTTTTATCATCCCATCTTATCAGAGCTTAAAGATGGCAATGGGTGAAGAAGTAGCAGAGCTAATGGTATTTGTATACAAGGCTTGAGATTCTGACACTTCTTTCAAATGAGGGTAATAGTCATTATTGGGCTGAAAAGTACAGGCTCTAAGTTGAAACAGAGTATTGACTGCATTTAAATCAAAGTTATACCAAAAACATAGACTTGCACCTTTATAAGTCCATTTGTGCTATCAACATTTATACGCAAATCATCAGAGGTACTGGAAATGGAATTCAAACTTTAGCTGTACATGAGCAGTGTCAAAGTTCAGAAGCACCACTAGATATTTTTACTAAAGGACTTTAATCGGGTACTACTGCACACCTTTACCATCTTGGTATTCAACAGATCTGAATATTAGCAAGTTCATCTGAACTGAACAGATGTATGGGCTTGCTATAAATATGATCTGCATATTTGTTTGCCAGGACATCAAAGTAGCAATCAACAAAATGTTCAATACCCTGCAAATAAATTGTACTGTCTTATGGCTAAAATTCAAGCATAAAAATATACGCAAGTAATGCAAGATTTTTAATATTGTATTTTCTTCTTGGATATGTCTGACCATCTTTTATCCTCACTATTGATATGCTACAATAAAGACATGACAAATTATATATTTATTCAATATACTATCAAAATTCAAGTGGTTGCAATCAGAAACTACAATTACATTAGCTGTTCTGGTTGGGTATAACAAGACTTGAGCTTTTGTACTTTATTTCAAATTTTTCAAAACTAACTGATTCAGTATCTGCCTTATCATACTTGTTCATTTAGCAACAATAATTTTTTTGAATATTCCATTATCTAGAGAAACTGAACTGAAAACATACATATTGAACACACCTTTGTACAATATGTAATGGTTGGGCATATCAAGCAAGATTATGTATTTAGAATGAAAGCACTAAAACATTCCAAATCCAATTAAATGCTAAATTCAACTCAACTTGTAAAATATAACGATTCTACTCTTGGAGGTTGACTGTACAGTTAAGATTGTTTGGTTATGATGGGCCATTAAAAGATGGAGAAATATTAAGTGGGGATCGGCTGAATAATTAAGGTTCAAGCATGAGGATTTACCTATTCAAATTCAAATGAAACGAATGTATTTTATTTTTTGTGGCCATCTTTTACTGATTGCATCAACAGCAAACTAGAATTTTTCAAAATGAGGAATGAAATGATTATGCCTTAGAAAACAGATTATTCCTTGCCACTTTGGCATTGTCACAAGCGTTTAACAATATGTCATAATAATGTCTAAAGCACTATATGTTCTGAAGAGATTCCTTCGATATCTTCGATCTGACAATTATTTTATGCATACATCCACTACGTTAATTACTTCCACCTAAATTCTACATGCACTTGTTACATGCAATAGGTGGAAAATTTATAAAAATCTACCACTATAATAAGAGATGAAACGGATCTGTCGGGACCACCAAATCGTTACATCCAAAATGCGTTGGACCTGAAAAGTTAAAACTGAACTTGGCCACAACACAACATTTAAATTTGCATGCCATAAAATTGAAAGAAGTAACAATACACACGTATGTTTTAAGTATATTTTACGTGGAAGTTTCATATTTTTTCTAAATTGTTCAAACATAAGCCATGTGATACTTTTTTAGTTTCACTAAATGTTTAGAAGTGTTACAAACGATGTCTCATAAATCTAAATTTTGATGTATCTGATATATATTAGCTGCAAACACTCCTTTGCTTGCCATATGGAATTCTCATACTTGAAAATGTTCACAATGAAGAACAAGTATGCAAACAACTACAAAATTTTCATTTTTAAGCAGATTTTTGGTGTACTTCAAATAAAAGAGTTTTAATAATGATGCTTTGCTTTGATGATGCATTTCCTTCTTAGACCAAAGCGATTCTTATGGAGTCAGTTCATTTCTGCAAGATACGGCTTAATTTCTTGCAACTGCTATGACACGTACATACATACATGTATTGTCAAAAATGCATCATATTAAAGGAGTATATAAAATAATTATAAATGAGTAATTGATTTATAGAAAAAATTTGTAGATTATGCAAAATGGAAATCAACACACACACATATATATATAAAAGATGCATATAATGACATGTCTATAACATTTAAATGGAAAATAGCCATTTTGTATTCATGTATGCACAGTAAATTAAAATAAATAATCGTCAATATGTTTCAGATTATCGAATTTTGCCTGTAATGAATAGGTAAAAAGTAATATCATGCCAGATTTAGCTTTAGATTATTGGATATAGCAAATGCATTTTCAGCCCCAACCGAATTGTCGTATCCATAGTTTACAATACGTATACATTTATCTATACAAGAAATAATTTATACAAAAAGTGCTCTTCACCTGTATGTATACGTTCTTGGTGGCTTTCAACAAGCTTTCATTCTGAATGTTAATATCATCTAATTTATTTTTTGCGTTGGTTTCCTTCTCTTGTTGTAAACTTGACGTCTTTGGCAGTTTACTAATCTCAATTAGCAGTTTTTCCTACATAGCAAAACAAATAAAAATTGCACTTCAAATATATATGCAGTATACTTTGGATATAAAGAATTCACTCTGAGCAAATTTTCACTTTTAAAGAATTAATGATATAGCAACGTTTTGTTTCAAGTTCAGTGTAAGATTTTTGGGTAAAACTTGCTTCAGACATAACAAATTCGCTTCACTGGGTGATCCCAAAATATTTGTTTCAACCAAAGTTTATTACATATATCTAAATTATTAACTGGATTTCGATGAAGTACATTAACACATACGCACATATATGTATATCAACATTATCACCTGTTCTTTCAGTAAGAAAATTCTTCTATCTTTAGCCATCCTTTCAAAATCCTCTTTTCGGCTATTTTCAATTTGGATACTGACATCAACACATCGTTTGAGCATTTCAAATTTTAACAGGCTTGTATCATTGCCTATGTCCTATGCAGGTTTCAAAATGCACATATCTTTGCATTATTTATATGTCTGTGTGTAGCAATACAATGCAATATAATACAGTAGATTATTATTATTTACCAAAATATTTTCATACGGAATATCCGCATCTTGGTTTGAATAACTTACTGGCATTAGATTCGATTGCACATTTAAAAGATTCTGCAAAAAAAATAAATATGAATGTACATGTATCAGATGCTAAATAGAAACAAACTATAAATTTAATGTTACCATAATATCTTTATCGAGATTTTCTATTTCTATATTTGCCGAGCCGATGGATTTTTCCGTAGCTATTATCTAAAAAACATACATAATTTTACCAAAAAAGGATGGATGTTTGCATTCATACATAGAATCATATATGTAGAAACATGTATTGATATTGATGTACATAAGCTATATTTGGAGTACAGAATGAAAAATTTGAGAAAAATGTGATGCTTTTAAACAGCATTTTAGTGCATGTAAAAAATATACATATGAAACATGCTTTAATGTTGATAAATAATTTATTACGATTCAAAATGCATTTATAACTAGGCTATAATATATTTTCCATTTGAACCATCCTTGCAGCAATCACATGCAGTAAGCTTTAGATATATTAAATTTGCTTTAAACAAATTTTGCTTATGATGAATAAATCGAAAAGTCATATTTTGACTAGTTCAGGTTCAAATTTTTGGATAGAACGAATCTATATATTAGAAATTCAATGAACAGCTAATAAAATAGTAATGTCGATAAAATTTTGAAGTACACAACTATTCTTCAATGTCATAATATTGTTTTGGAAACTTGTTCTGTAACTGAATTTTCGAGTACAGTCAGTAGGCTAGATTGAGTGTTATACTAATCTACATCAATATAAACTAATATAGCTAGGCACGGCTAGCCTTTTCTTAATATTGGCTGCAAGTTACTAATTACCATTTTTTGTTGCTCTCGTGCAATTTCCATTAGTTTTTCAATTTTTCTATTGTAAGGCTCACCAACATTCAAAATATTGTCAGTACGTTCAATTCGTTTTTCAAATACTAGAATTGCTTCATTCACCTACACATATGCATAAAACTTATAAGCAGTATAAAAATATATGCATATGTGTCAAGTTTAACATTAAAATTTTACATAGAATGGCAGTCAATAAATCATGTTTTATATATAATCGTAAATTTAGATATATAATAGAAATAGCTTTACTTTAAAATATTTTTAATTTATACGTATATATATATATATATATTATAGTATCAATCATTTATTGTTTTTATAAATCTACTGCTAAGAAACTTGGGGTATAGTAAGTCTGTAGGGACTTCATACTAATTTATTATATCTGAAAATATGAATACAAAACTTAGCAAGTATGATTTTTCAGTATCTTCATTATGTTAAAAAAGTTCAACAAAAAATGTAACATATTCGAGGTTTATTGCATACATTACTTTGGGACATCAACATCAATACATTTGTCAGAAAATCAACAAGTTTCAAAATGAAAAAAATTTAAATCCAAAGATGACCTAAAAATAAATGCATTTATGCATATACATACATGCCTTTGATTGTAACTTCATTTTTTCCTGTTGAAGTTGAGAGATTCGATAGTTCATGCGGTCTACTTCATTCAATGCAATGGATCTTTTTCGATCGCGATTTTGAATATATACTGTGTTCTTGGCAGACATAACCTACATATATATATATACTTGTAAAGCCTACAAGTTACACAAAAAATAAATGCGCCATGAATAGTAGATAAAAAATGTTCACAAATTCAAATGTATACATGCATGCATGCATAAATACATACCTTTTCCCATTCATTCTGAACATAATTAATTTTATAACCAAGTTGCTTTAACAGCCTTTCTTCGGTATTCCTAAGCGCATATTCGTGCATATCCATTAGTCGCAAATTAAAAAAAAGATTGATGCATAAAAATGAAGTTATTTATAAAACATGTATTGCAGACAATCTTCATTCCAGTCATTTCCATTATTTGGTCAGCATTGCAATTTAAACACGTGTATTTAAAAAGCATGCGTACATCATCGTGCATACATATTTCTAACTGAGTGAAAGTAAAAAAATATTATGTATACATGCATTATTATATCAAGTACATCATTAATATATAAATCTCTGCAATTGAATTTTAGCCATCTATGAAAACCTCTATCAACCAATTTAAAACGTTGATCCAACTAACCAAGTTATATTTATGTTTTTAGAACCGCTTTGAAGTTTTTTACATTCAATTTAATGATTTTATTTGCTATAATATATCTGCAGCATTCTTTTATGTACTCTAGTCATAAAGAGCTATATGCATGAATTTAGTCTATTACAATTGCAGAATACATTATGAAAAATTACATGAAAACAATTTTTCATATACATAAAACTTTGGATGCAACAAATAATTTTTTTGGCAGAATCGTTATATTCAAAAATCTGAGCTGAACTTGGACACCATATGACTTTTTTGTTTATTGGCTATAAATGATAACATGTTCAAAGCTAATTTGACATATCCAATGTTTTTAATAAATATTGTAATAAAATTTAGAAAATTTTTATCATCTCACCTCAATACATATATATCTCCCATATCGTTTTTTTCAGTATTTGATGCATTTCCGGGAATTGTACAGGTTTCTTCATCAATTATATTATTGATATTTTCAAAATCATGTTCATATATCTAAAAAAATATATGTAAATGAAAATATGTACAATATGCATGCAAATATCAGTGTATTAAACATGGAAATCTGCCAAATTAATATGAGAAGATGTATAACAAAATAATCCACTTGGCATCAATATTTTCTTTACTTCAAGATCATTTTCAATGAACTGTATAGATATATATATTATTGTATGACTCATTTTTTTGGAGAAACTTTTACATTAAAAAGAACCACAAACAAGAAAAAACATCCATAAAAAATTAGAGTTAATAATTAATTGCACACTCATTTATCAAAGCATTTCTATCTTACATGTATACTTTACATTTCACACAGAAAAATGTATATGATTAGGAAGACTCTACAGAACTATAAGAAGTGTAGGAATTCCCGAAAGTATATGCATGTACAGTAACATATAAATGCATGATAATATATAATGTATGTATGTATGCAAATAAATATAACTGTACCATTTGATTTTGTTCGACAATCATTTCTAGATGCTCCTCAATTGCCTACAATGATATAAGAAGCATAAATATATATGTATAACAGCCTTAATAAAAAGTATATGATATTAGCTACATATATTATAAAAAATAGCAAAAAATGTAAATATGCGGGTTCACTTTATGTGCTAAAGAAACTGTCTTCAAATTTATTGTATAAATAAATTTATTGTCTTACCGGTTCCTTTCCGACAAATAATTTATGCATTTTTCAAAGACTAGCATCCACAACTTTTTAAAACGTGCACATAATTTTTATTAAGGGGTAAAATTATCAGAATAATATTGGAAATGATGAGAGAATGAATAATTTAGTAGCCTGCTCCAAACTTTTGCCAAAAATTACGATTAATGTTGTATCAAAGTTTCTCTAACTCTTAACCTATTGAACAGTAGGCAATTTAAGATGCCATACAATATAAACAAAAATATCATTGATACAGTACTATTCCGTACACTGTGCAAGTTTCGGATATAATGCATTCACTTATAGAAAATTTGCAGATTACGAATTTTCACTAATAACAAATAAGCAAAAAGTCATATTGCGCCAACTTCCATTTCAGATTTTTGGATATGATGAAAATTAGATGTAACAAACAAATTTGGTGGTCCCAACATGATTGCTGTATTCAATTTTTACTTTACAAGTATGCTTGTACCTTTAGTTCTTCACTGGCATCATGCGAGCCAAACTTTTCTTGTAAAATTTTTAAATCTCTCATTATTCTCTCTCGCTCTATTTGTTCTGATTTCACGTTAAACTACAAAAAAGTGCATACAAATAGTTTTATTTGTACACATATATGCATAAGTTAAGGTTGTGAAATTTGCGCTTACACCTTAGAAAAATTTAAAAACTGTTTCCATAAAATAATCACTAATAAATGAAATTACAAACATAATTAAAGCTATTCAAGTAAAGGCGCTCTGAATGTCAATAAATACGTTGGACAAATGATTTTTAACCTTTTGAAATTATTCTAACAATGGCGTTTCATTATGAATGAGCTTCTTTCAAATCCTCTATAGCAAGTGATATATTCATGTTCTGTAACTGTCAAATAATTTAGTGAAATACACTGTGCTTTACACTATTCAAACTTTGGATAGAGATGCATCGAGGTAAATAGTTCAAGATGGATAGTAATACTGAAAAAATATCACTAGCCACGCCTAGTTGTAATTGTTTACATTGATGCAGACTAGTGAAATAAAGAATACGGTACACTAGCCATTATTTAAATAAGCAGCTTTTACTATGTACTTCAAATCTTTCACCTCTTTTCTATCTTTTTCTGCAATTTTTCTATAAGCGATTATAGAAAAAAGAACATATTTTCATATATATCCTACTGTAACATATTTAACAATATATATATATATATATATATACATGTATATTGATACATATCTTTGAATGCTATACATAAATATTATCCAATGCACTATAATATGATATATATATCATAGAATTACTCCAAAAACTCTATCGTTTCAACTTTCAACAAGCATACATCCATAATTCAATAAACCATTGAAAAGTATGTTTATTGGAGTTAAAGCTGTACATATGTATATATGCATACACAGATACATTTAAAATTGCAGAATTTTGGGAAAATAGTAAAATTAAAAAGTAAAAATTTAAAATAAAATGAATTTTATACAGAAAGTTTTTACCTGCAGCGACTCCTTATTCTGTAATGAATAATCGATATCATCTGCACTTATAACAGAATTAAACTTTTTTTCCGTTGGATTCGAATCAATGGCTTTTAACAAGTTGTGAACTTTTTGAGTCCTCTAAAAAAGGAAGCATAAAAAATTAACTTTGATACCATCAAAAAATCATCAAAAAAGCCAATTATATATTGATATATTCGTAGCCTCAATAAATGCATAGGAATAAGTGAAGTAAAAAGCATTTCTAAGCACTGGTTGTGTGAATTTTTCCAGTGAAAGGGTAATTATGCATACTTTACAAGAAACGGATGTTATTATGTGTAAAATTGAAAAGATGCGAACATGTGTACTTACCATATATACATCTTCAAAAAATTTTCTGGTTAAGAATGACACAAAAAAAGTAATGTATGCATAAGTATGAGCACGAACTTCACATTCAATCATACATGAACACATTCATATATTTATATGGAATTATATCGACAGTACGTTTGAAGATACATTCATGCCGATAAAATATAGCCTAGTACAAATTTACTTAAAAAACTATAAAAAAATTTTCAGATGAAATATTTAACCAGTACAATTCATCGATGTATCATGATAAAAGTTAAAAGGTATTTATATTTATTTATGCATAAACATATTCTGACATATATTTGAAAAACCAAGCTAACGCACACCTTAGGACGTATTAAAAAATGCATTATAATGGAAAATATGTGCATAATGATATATACAAATATATGAAAATATTACCTGTTGATAGAAGAATACTGTTCATTGTCACCATCCATGTCAGCATCGTCAATAGACCTTTTTTGTTCATAGTCACTACAATGAAGAAAAACGGTTTACTTCAGATAAAAACAAATTTGCGATTAAAGAATTTTCAATAATAGGAGTAAACAAAATGTTCATATTTTGTTGAGTTCAGCTCTAGATTTTCAGATTTAATGAATTTCTGGTAGATTCAATATAGTCTACATTTTTTAGAGCACCAATAGAACAAAATATATAAATACATTCTTTCCGATGAAAAATCAGATAAATTCAATATGTAATAATTCTCTTCTATAAATATCTCATGTATGATGGTAATACGGTCAAAGTGTCATTAGATATAGCTTTTGAGTAGTTTCCGGTTAGAAAAATCATTGTTTTATATGATATTAGCAGTATGTAATAATCAAACAAAGTTGTGTTCACAGAAGTAAAACAAATTATAAATTTACTTTTTGAATGCTGTTTTTTCGATAAACTTCATAAAATTCTTTATTGACTGTATTTTTACTAGCACTTTAGAAAGGTCGTTCATTCCAAGATTATCACCTGAAAACAAAAATATATTACAAAAATGGCCATTCTTTATGCATTAAACTTCGGATTTAATGGATTCGGTTTCAAAGGTTTTCATAATGAATAGATGCAAAGGTCATATTGTGTCTAAGTTCAGCAAAAAATTGTTGGATATAACAAATTTATTCCGTCTTCCTGGCACATTTGCTACATCCAAAATTTAATAAAATAATATGTCTCTAAAAATTTTAAATAATTTAAGAAGTTGATCATCAGAATTGAAGTAAGAATATGTTTTCTTATTGGTCAAAATATTATACTTTCATGGCTGTTAACTGACAATAAGGTCTTTCAGAATATATACTAAAGCTATGACAAATTGGAACAATTAATACATTCATTGAAAACTATCACAATCTAAAATAAGTAATAATTTCAAAATACAGTTTTTTAAAAAAGATGGATAGAAATTAAACAATAGTAAATTCAGAACTAACATGTTAAGGTCCAGATAAATTCGTTATATCCGAAAATGTGAAATAAAGCAATATGATATTATCGTTTGTTTGCTATCAGTGCAAATTCATTGAACGCTAATTTGTTCATGTGGAACGTATGGTGTTGTAATAGTCAGTAAAACATTTTTCAAATAAACTACACTAGAAAAATTTAAACGCGAATGAAATTTTTAAAAAACGCACATGCAAAAATTTTACCATCATGCAAGATCTAGAAATAAGTAAGTAAAGTAAGAAAACTCATACCTACAGTGCACTGAATTACAAAAATCTATAGAATAACGTCCAAGCATATTCATTTCTCAAAAAAATGTTAAAAATCATATTTGAAATAATTGCGATAATTTCTGAAAGGAAATATTTTTTATAAACTATAACGATAAAGTAACTATTGACATTAAATTTCAAGCAGAATTATTGCAACAAATATACCGGAAAACATGGATAAAATTGTTATTTATGAACATGAAAAGCTAGTTTGAATGAAAAAAATGTTAAATTCGTCAAGTTGACCTATGTCATAATGGCATCGATGCCGCACGCATAAAAGTTAAATCTGGTTAACCATGATAAAAGCTATGTCGAAATTTTGAAATGCAATCGTTCTGAGAATTGGACTTTTGTCCAACGTGAAAATAGATGAATCTTGGTACTGATAGCATGTATTACATTGCTGCAAAAGTACGACGTATACAATGTTGGCTTATAAACTTTACTTGCCTCTAAAAGTCGCTTTCATCATCAGTTTCTGCTGAGTTTCAAAAATAACTCGTTAGATTATTTCGTGAAGTTGAACTCTCTGTTTCGCAATGCCGTTACTCGATATTGACAAAAATCAACAATTTTATAAAAAAAATTTTTAAAATCCAAAAAATGAAATCTTTCCAATACATTGTCACATGGATTCTGTTTCATTTGTTTATATTTTATCGCGACCAGAAAGGATTTTGTATAGACTTAGAGTGCATGAAAGAATGAGGACCAAGGTGTCTGAAAGTAATAATACAAAGAATGTACTTATAAATAATCAATTTGAAAAATCGCTGCTTGCCAACAAATCATTTGGAAAACAATTGCACTTGTATTTTTTTGTAGCATTTTTCTTTCGTTTTTGATATTTCTATCATTTTGCATTGTTAGGTTTATTTTTCCTAATATTTAATACTTTTGAAGTATTTTTTGTTTTTTTAGATGATATTTTCTACAAATGCAACAACTTAAAGTGCTCATCACATATTTAACATGCTCATGAAACAATTTGATGTTGACTTTTCCCCAATTATTTGTTGGTTCGCATATGAAACATCAATTCCTAGTATTTATTAATCATGGACAAACTATTTTAATTCAATGCAGCTTTTTCATATTCCTCTCGACGGATTTTGATAATATACCATAACTTGCAGGTCAAAACGCAGTGTTTTGTATCTCAATGTGCTCCTGTGCATCTAAGTTTGTGCATATTTTGCAGAGTTCCAACCAAAAAAATTAATGCATTTTATCAATAGTGGCAGCTCAATACTCTATAAAAATAGTATCTTTTATATAATAATATTAGCTCAGACTTAGAAATGTTTATTCATATCAGCAAATTATTTTTCTTGCAACAAAATTTTTACTGCTAGCTTTTTTGTTCTTTAGAAAGGCTTGTGAAAGCTTTTGTTCTTTTGTTAGAAACATGAAATACAACAAAGTACAAGAAACTGTGGCAGAAATGTGTATATTTATCATGTACTAATTGCATTGATAGAAGTGAGATAACTTCAACACAACAAAAAATATAACCTTGCTGGCATCTGTGCAGCCAATTTATTTGGAACGTCATAAATAAAAACTGACCACAGCTACAAAAATAGAATTAATCCCTAAGGGAGTTAATTCCTAATATCTTTCATTTCAGTTCAATCAATTGCATTGCACAACATAAATAATAATACAAACTATAACAAAGCAAACTACAGCAATAACTTTTGTACAAATATAAGTGTAAGGAAACTGTTATCCACTTCTTCAAAATAATCTGCATTTACTTGTTTTCTCACAGTAAACTTGTTATATCTTTTATAATCTTTTGCATAGTTTATGACCAATATTTGAAATTTAGAGTATCCATTTTGAAAAACTGCTAAAGGGTAAAAGCTCAAGAAGTAGAAAATCTTTTGCCACTTTATATTTTTGTCGTTAATTATTATGAATCTACACAGCACAACTTATATCCATTAATTTGTTTTTAACATTATTGTGTCAGGACATTTTTTGCCATTTACAATTCACTAAACAAAATGTTTTAAAGCCATTTCTTTTGCTCTGAGTTTTAGTAGGTTCTGAAGTCTAATTTTTTAGGTGTAAGAATTCATTGAAAACAATTGCACAAAAGATATCAAGAGTGCATGTTTTTTACTCTTCCTTAACTTTTAAAAGCTAGGATAATGTAGATATAAATTGCACTTGGTGTATTTATTTCATTTATCTTGTGTTTCTTCAATGTTTTATTACTAGGCAAACACAAATATTAAGGTAGCCATGCATTTTTCCAAATTTTACAACCAAAACTTTTCAATGGCAATCTTTTTGAAATTGTGTTAGGACTTAAGCAGATATAGTTGCATGGGTTTGAATCAAGCAATGGTTCTTAACTTTCCCAGTACTAGGACAAATGCATTGTTGTATATTTTGTAGTAAATATTTGCAATTAGTACTACATTGATAATAGTAGCAGTAGTAGTCCGGGTGCTAGTATATTTCAACTTAATTTGTGTAGTTTATTTTGTATTGTGTTGTTTCCGCTCAGTGGCAGAAACAGCAACATTAAATAATACATGTTTCCTATTGATCTTTTCTTGTTTTGTGCTAAAACTCTTTGCAGATATTTGGAACTTTGTCCTTGATCTGTGTATATTCTTGCCGGGTTAGCTCTGGCCTTTTCCCTTCAACACGTTCAATTAACCAGTTCCTGACAAATTGCTGCATCCAAACTAGGCAATAATTGGTAATTATGGAATACCAGTTGTAATTGATTTGTATCATTGCATGTGTGTGATTTGTTATGTGGTCGGAAATCACTTCCAACCACACAAGCTGTATCGTGGAGGCTTGTGGTTAATAAGAAGTGTTGCATATAAATAAATTTCCATGTTTCTTCTATTTCCCAATGACTTTCTGGCATTTTCCTCACATTTCTCATGTGTTTTTGATTATATTACAAGCAATAATAAATCTCTCATTTAAACAAGTTGTCTGTAATACAATGTCATCATTTACCAACATAAAGTTCATGCTAAGTCATTTAACTTTTGTTTGTGTAAAATCACAAGAAAACTAGTATATATGACTATCGTTCAAAAAATATGATAAAACAACAGACAGGATGCACATATGCAAGAAATAAAACATAGTAAAATATATTATAAGGAAAGCAATTGCATAAATTTTATGATAACATAGCACAAAATTGAAGATACTTCAATTTTACTGTTGTGGCATCAGGCAAACAAAGATGGAAAAAAGAAAGGTTAAACAAGTGTATTAAGATGAGAAAGGACTGCCCTAACTATTAACTCAGCATCACGTCAGAAAAACTAGCAAATGATGCGAATAGTGTGATTTGTAGAGAGTAACAAGAAAAGTAATTTTAAGTATTTCATACAAAACGCATCAAGGGCTGCATAAAAACTTAATTGGATATTCTTTGTGAATCTAGGAATTGCCAAAATGTCATTACAAAATGACATTTTGTTGTATACGCAATATATTCAAGGTCATGTAGAATGTACAATTTGGATGTTATAATTGGTGTAATATGAAAAAATTTAAAATGTGGGATGAATGAGAGGGATACCAGAGCTGTAATTTTGAAAGAAATATACGTATATTTATATATATGTATATATATTACAAGGCAAACTGTTGAAGGAAAGAAGTAAAGGTTCATATATGTAAAATGTATATGCTACCTTACAATGATGCAGAGGCAGAGCAAGGGTAAAGAACAAGTAAAAGACCAATAATATACATAAAGTATAGTAGTATTGAGAAGAGTGAACAAAGCAAGAGAATGTAAGTTTAGTCCCTGCAGCGCATGTGGTAACTGCAAGTTCCGGGTGATACCTTGAAGTTGGTAAACTGAGTTGACACTGCAACTCGGTGAAACTCTCCAGCCGCAAGTAAGCCCAATAATTTCTTCAGTATGCTAATGATGATTCTAGAACAATTACTTCATATCTTGAAATAACTATTAAATGTCTTAAAACAATTATTGATGGAAGTTGAATGGAGAAATGAAAAGAAGCCGAGATAAAACGGAAAAAAATACATACTATGACTATTCTAGATGAGTTACAAAGTACCTTATGACAATGTGAATCTTCAGAAGCATATTTAGTCAGTTGAATACTTGCCTCAAAGCAGAGATGTTGGTTGAAGTAATGTTGTGACGTAAGGTATACGTCAAAGAAAGTACGTCAATAGGTTTCCAATAAACCAGAAGAAATTTGACACATGGCAATACATGAGGGTGTAGAACAAAGGAATCCATTAAAGGATTATGACAAATGTGTTAACATAAAGGATTGGTATAAGGGCTCATTTGGATAATAGAAAACGATGTGGTAAAAGAGGCAAAAGATAAGAAAAGTGTAACAAAAATGCAATAGAAACATAGGCAAACATATTTGAGCAGTTATGCCATATATGATTTATAGAGATAGCAGGACCGGCAAGTATCTTGACACAAGCAGAAAAATAAGCAGATGATGAAAGACGTATGTGCGGGTACATCTCCAAATAGCAAAAGCGTGCTACTCTGAAAGCATTTGTGCAATGTAGCTAAGTATTTCTTGAAACAAGAAGTGAATTGAGATAAGTAATATTTGCATTTTGATAATTTAGAGCCAGCTCAGGCAGATAACTGATGGAGGAACCGTAGCAGAAATATCGGCTGGAAATTGTGCGTAAGTTTTCTGAATATAAGTTGGATCTTTTGGTACAATAGTATATTATTTAAACATAGGAAAGCTTTGGTACTACGTACAAGTATGGCATAAATAAAAAAAGTGTCACACAAAAAATTGAATGCTATAAGATTAAATTCTTTACACTGCCAAAGAGTGTAAAAAACTCACAGGATTTACTCAAGTTCTTTAACGGTAGTTCGACATAGTCCACTAGATATCCCAGCTCGTTTTGCCTCTTCATTACAGGGGTCGCCTGTATAATAATTTTCTCCTCTAGACACACTATCATTGGCTACACCATTGATACTTATCAATTGAACCCCAAATACCAGATTGCTGACATTTTCAATAAAAGGAAAATAATTAGAAAATTTAAACACACTCGCAATTTTGAATTTTAAATTCAAATTTCATAGAGTTGAAGTCTATTTCAGCTAGAATTAACAAACCTCTTTTATTATGTTCATAATTATCAATTATCCAATATGATATGCAGACAAGAAAGATATCATCAACAAAAATGTGCTTGGCAGAACAAACATACTCAAATTCATAAATTCAGTTTATATCATGATGTTTTACTATTAATGTCAAGCCGTTTTAAACTATTCTGTTTCAAAAAATGAAAACTTAGGTAAACTTTTCAAAATTTAGTTATGAACTAGTTTAAACTATACATAAAGTTCAAATAGATATATAAAATTGGCCATTATATCCAAATGCATAGCAGTGTAATATCATAGCTGTAAGTCTTAGATATCCATACATGCATAAATGAATATATAAATGTACATTATAACAATACCTATCAGGCGGTACGCCAAAAGCTTTACTACCACTTAATCCGTATCCTAAGCCCGCAGGGACCTGTTTAAATATATTTATATAAATTATAAAAACTAAAAGTAAATATGATTTGCATCTCAGTTTGAAATGTATGCAAACATTTCAAAGCAGCTTTAGCTTGACCGGATAATTAGAAGCTTTAATTTTCGTTTAAAGATTTTATAGATTGCCAACCGAATCTCCTCTGAATAAACATATTTTTAGTAAATTTTCCACTAAAAAAATACAAAATGTTACGAAGTCAAAACGCGAGTAAAAGCAGAATTGATTGATAAGTTACTCTTAAAGTGAAGTATTTCCACTAAAAAATGTACATTACAGTCATATAGCTTAAACTACAATAAAAAACTTCAATGTAATAAAGTAGATTCTCCCAGTAAAGTGCGCACAAAATTTATAAATCAATGCTCAAAATTTTAAACAACTCTATGAATCTTAAATTTACAAGAAAAATTCCATTGGCAATTCTGCATATCAAAGTATAGAAAAGGAAAAATTGACTGAAGTCTACTTCAATAATTTGTATAAGCGCTTCTTTGTACTTCTTGGATACAATATGTTTAGTTCAAGTATTTGTAGTTTTAAGCCTTTTCAAATAAATTTAGGTTTTAAATGAAATATATTTTTGAAGTAAAAAATAATGGCATAAAAAATCCCTTCCTTTTAATCAAAAACATTAATTTAACATTTATAGTATTTTCAGACATCTTGAAGCAAGTTTTTTGTATTGCATTTAAAAAATAATTACCAATAAAAAGAAATATGTATATATATATATATATATATATATATTTAACAACGATCCATAAATATAAACAATTTATTGTATATTATTGCGTTAAATTTTTTAATGCAACTATTTTTCGACAAGGCCTGCACTCCAGTATGGAGTTTTGTTCAAGTACTCATCTACCAGCTAAGTTTGCTAAAAATCAAATGAACTAAGGACTCATCAGGCTAGCACATGATAAAGATGTATGCACTTGATATTCTAATGATCGATGGTCCACTAGTTAATATATACTATAATTTGATGGCTTAACCACTCCACCAACTCCATTTGCTCGTGTACATCGATATTTCTATTCCAGTATATTGAATCAAATGATAATTTTTGGTGTAACCGATGGACTTTCAGTCAAAGGATTATCAATTGTACCTCAACTTTTCTTCTCTCGCCAATACACATATTATACAAGCCTAAGTCAAGCCCGCGAACGACATCACCTCTGCCAAGAGTTATAGCGTAGGATTGGCCAGTTCCACGTTTATCACTAGAATCGTACTCATGCATATCCTCGGCAATGCGCGCAGTATACCTTATTTCAATTAAATCCCCTGGATAGGATTTGACAATTTTCGATATCAACCAATTGTAAGAAAGTTTTATGCAATTTGCATAAATAGATACCGTTGGTTGCACCAAAAATTACCGGTACATAGAACATATATTTGTATCTATGTCGAATTAAAGCTAAAAATATACACTAGCAACTGAATTTGGTGTAGCGATAGAGCTACCAAATTGTAGAATATATCGTTCAGTAGATCATCAATCTATAGAATATCAGCTGTACAGTAGACTTTGAACATAAAGGATTCACTTGTAAGTTATAAAGGAAGAAGTCGTATTGTGCCAAGTTAAGCTAAGATTTTTGGACGTGATGAATATCGAAAATAACAAATTGATTCGGTGACCTTGGCATATTCAATACACGCAAAGTTTACTGTATATTTTGAAGACAATTTCGGTTTTGAACATTTTAATAAATAGAACAAATAGTATTTAACTTATAAATATAATCGATTTGTTCATCAACCATATCCAACTTTGATCAGCTTGGGTTTATTATTATTGACTACCTAATTGAGCTGCTGCGAGATGATTTACATCACATGTTAAGTCTTACCTTCTTGTGATACCATTCCACAAGTTTTTTGGCGGGTCAGACGAGTAACTGTAAGTTTTCCGGAATCAGCCGTTGATGCATTTTCTGGTAAAGGATTCTTCTTCAATGTCGCAGCAATATCTGAGTAAAAACACATTTTCTATATTTGAAATTGATCGAAATTTCAGATTCCGTAGTTGAGTTGAAAAATCAGAATTATAATATTAACTCCAAATAAAACATTTGTAATAAAATAGCCAAAATCGTAAAAAGCCGTTATGGAACTTACTAGAAGACTAACTCAAAGAGAACAATTTTTTATTCAATAATCAAATAAAACTCATATTTGCTTGATTTCTTATATTTATGCGGTATCGTTTTTAACCCAGATTTTCACTAAAAACTGATATTCTTCCTAAAATTTGGAAAATTATTGGTAAACATGATAGAAGGGAGGTAGCAAGAAAATTTAATTAAGAATAATGAGAAAGTCAGCAATGGCCACTTTTTTACCTTGACCCCAGAAATTCGCTCCCAAATAAAAATGCACTAAATTTGCAATTTTATTATGAATAGAATAGTTTCTAGTGTCTTTTTTATATCTGCTACCTTTTGCTCGACAAATGTTTTTGGGAATAGCATAGACATCTTACTAATGATGGAGGATTTCAAAAGGCATGAAAGGGTAAAAATATGCTTTGATACCTTTTCAACTTATAATGAGTTCATTTTCATCGAAACGTCATATTTCATTATAAGTTTGGACAAGAATAAGATAGGTTTAAAATGATTTAGCATCCTTCCTATATTAAAACCTATTATTTCATATTTCAAACTATAAGTGGGCCGAAAACATATCATTTGAGATGCTAATATATAGCAGTAACGGGGGGTCGACGCAGTGTAAAACTATCAAAAAAATAGAACATACCGCTAAGCAGACAATCAACTTATAAAATATCAACTGTATAAAGAAAGGATATGCTATATGCATACGCATTTTGTAAAAAAAAATATTATCATCAGAAATTGCAATAACGAACCTGTCATACGGTCATTCTTAGCAGGGCTCATAAACGTAATTGATAGAGGAAATTTTGCCGTTTTTATGATATTTGCTACTTCACTGGGATCTTTTCCTTTACAAACATTCAAAGCACCAACTCGAGATATTCCCAGACCAGGTATAATACTCGAATTCAATGATGCCTAAAATCAAGTCCAAATATGACGTCTTTAACACGAATGAAATTTTACCTTAAAATTGTGTCAAAATGTACTCAGACACTATTATTAATCTTTATAATTGGTAGTATTGTTGCTATTCAACAGCAAAAATTGCTGCTTAAGCTGCGTATAAATTTTCCGAAAAAAAACTATTTTTAACCAAAAGAGTCATTGGTATTTTTAATCACATATACGATTAATCCCAAACTATGCATTTACAAAGTATTCATATTTTCTGATTTTTTCACATGCAAAAATAAAAATCTGGAAGTTTACTTGAAGCAGCATGAATGGTAGAATTATATTACCTTGCTGCCTTCTCGTACATTTCGAATCATTACTGAACACGGCCCTTGCAGTGATTTGCCTAGTTCAATCCCAACAGGTCCGCTTGAAAAGGTCACATTGAACTCATCAGATTCTTCGGCGAATGCATTTTCAATGTGGCTTAACATAGAAAATTTCAATTAAATTCAATGCATAAAAATTTCCGACATCTTGAATAAAAAAAGCAAGACTCATTGCAGAGCCAATATGATTCATAGAAGAGGTGGCACAATATAAAAGTAAAAAAACTTTATAAGTATCTATATCTCGTGTATATTTTCACGTGTCATAAATTTTAAAATAATACATTGTATATTATTTAGTGATTTAGGACAGTGGTACATATCATTGCATTTCCAAAATTTGTCAAATTCACGAATATTTTATAGTCACCAAAACACTTCTGAAATATATTCCGATAAGCTATTCGAATTCAATTCGCTCCAATAAAACAAAAAATAAGGTTGCCAATGAAATGATCTATCAATATCGGTTTCATGCAAATTTCTTTGAATCATTTTATATATGAAGATCATAGGATTATAACCTACCTCACAAATTGAAATAAATATGCTGCTTGAACCAGTTCCCATAATACTTCACGGCGAAAACATTGACGATACCTATCTACTGCAGGTTGCGTTTTATATACTTGCGGTCGACATGGATGAATTATAAGCGAAAAAGTACTACATAATGTCAGAGAGAAAACTATTGCAAAGCGCATGAAATTCATAAAAACGAATTTCCATTGTTTTCAAAGCAGAGCACTTATTTCGATCAAAATTATGTCAGATAGTATCTATGCTAGTAACTGCTTCCAACATTTAACTGTCAACGACAAGAATAAATATTGTAATCAAGTTAACTCAACTTAAAACTTACTTAGTTGAGTATAGTAAACTGTCAACAATTAGCAAATAAACCTATGCAAGACATGTATATTAAGGTGTGCAAAACAAATGAGCTATACCCTCAGTCGCTTGGATGGCCCAGCAAGACACTGATGTGGAAACCTAGCAATGCACAAAGAAATATGGATGAGATGATACTCCTCTTACACACTTTTCCCATGCTGTTCTCCTGCAGGCACGCACAAGACTATGCTGATATGTTCACGTGAAACGCGGCAGTCGAATGCTGTGCTGCACCTCGCAGAAAAACGAAGTGGATGTTCAGGGCCATATTCACATTATAATTCCACAAAGTGCAAAAACACTCTGTGTTGCGGCACCAGTACACCACGTGGATCGCTACACTATCATTCTCCCCGTACATTGGCTCCATCTTGATGTGACAGCAGCTGCACAGCTGCAAATAGTAGTCCTTGCTCATGTTGAGCACCTCCTTGCCTGCTGCTGCAGTGCTTTCTGCACCCCTTCACTGGTCCCAGACAGTTCCTGCTAGATGAAGCAGAGAACATGCCCGCTCCAAATGCCACCACCATTAGTCACTCACCTGTCTCTGCTGCTCTGCCACACACGATGCAATCGTATAAGTTCTCCGTCACCTTCTGCTTCAGATTTTACAGTGTAAATCACATCAAGCAAACCTGCCAGTTGCTATTGTGCAGCAGTAGAGCATCCAGCATGGTGAAGATATGGGTAATATGGGTGCACATAGCTTGAACTGAAGAGGTCTTGGCAGTGGACAATGCCAGCTTTGCCTCCAGCTCTGCCTTCTTCAGTTGCATCCTGCATTTGCGTAAAGTAGTGGCACTGCCAATCTCCTCTTGGTACTCTCCATTGCTATAACAGGCAAATGCAGGTATGCTGCTCTCCCTAAAGGTTGTGCACGTCACCAGATTGGCATTCTGGGTTGACTGCCACCACATGCTTACTGCACAGGTAAGACTTACACTGCATGAGAAACACTTCCTGCCTCTCTGTGCATATTCAGCTCATGCATGCACTCATGCCGTACCCATCGCTTTGTACCGTGTACTCAAAGTCCAACCGCTTGTTGAGTCCCTCCGCCTTGCTCAGCTTGATGTTCATCTCCTAATTCGTGCATCTTTAGGTGAAAAAGAGAGCAAGATAAGGTGACTTGGCACTGCCCCTGTGCTTAGCCGCATACACAAGGAGACTGTGCAGCATGTTTGTATCCACTTTTACATACTTCATGTCAAAGCTGCAAAGGTGCAGGATGCTGAAAGTCCCTGCCTCCTTGGCCTCCATGAACTACTGCAGATCTTGGAGCCAGCCAAGGTACGCTCACTACGGCTTCTGTATGCAAGCAGTGGCCTCCATGCCAGTCACATCAATGTGCAGGTCTGCACAACATGTGGTAGCAGCTACAATGTACATGCACACCCCATGTTGAGTGGTATCAGTGGGTTGCATGTGAAGAGTGATCCAAGTCTCTTCCATCTCCAATATATTATTTTTCCAGGTCATGCACTTTATACAGTGTGCATACACCTTGTTGCAGTTGGGCACACTTAAATGCTAGTCAAGTCCTTCAGAAAAGATATTTAAGGCCTTCACCACTCTGTAAGATGTTGAGGACCACATGGTTCTGACATGTTGCCATATACTCCTTGCTAACATAGTTCAGCATGTGGACCATGGCAAAAGCATTGAAGCATTCCATGCTATTTGGATGGAGTGTTTTGTATGCCCAGAGAGTTGTGCCAAACTTGGCAACAGCATCTGCCATCCTTGCCCCTGTCACGATGGTAAAGGCATAGTAGAAAATGTCTGGTCCATCTTTGGGAGAGCCCCACCAGTGTGAAGAGTGTGTAGCATGTGTAGATTGAGGAACTAACTGGCCTCCACTGCAGCACATGTTACTCCTACTATGCACAGGTTGATCTCCTCTCACAGAATTGTGTTGATGGAGAGTGTGAAGAGCTTTATCTTGACAGTCTTCAGGTTGATGGTGAACCTGCACTGCACTCTCTCCACCTCATCATCTTTCTTTTCTTGACTTCCTGCATGTCAGAAATTAACTCATATTATGAGTTAATTTTTTTTCTATCTATAGCTGCAGGTATTTCTCTTTAGAATATTAGTATTTCTAGTCATGTTTTCAGAAGTGTCTAGTTTATTCTCAAAATGTCTAGTTACATGATGTTTTTGAACTGAGTAATCTTGTATTGGAGGTGTGTGGTCATTTCTTGCAACTTGTGTTGAAACATTAATGCATATTTAAACAATCACTTTCTTTCATTGTTTGCCTGTTTTGCCATATGTCACCACACTGCAGTAGGGATGGGTCCACACCTAACTCAGTGGGAGGTGCAGTTGGTGCAGTGTCTGGCTGCAGGCAGGTTTTCACAGAGACAGACGGCAGTGCTTTAGGAGGCTAGAAGGTAGACAAAGACTTTGCCTACTACCTCAAAGCTGGAAGTATACTACACATTAGTAATTTGGGGACATTGATCTGAGTGTATCACTGGTACAGTGCCAATCTGTGGGGACGCAAGTCTTTGCTAGGATATCACTAAATTGACAATCCTTAGCCATGTAAACTGAACCTTAACAACAAAGTTTAATCCACCTACAGGATTCGCAACAGAGTACCTAATCCTTGTGTTTGTATCCTAAGAATGCATGCAAACCTCTTGTTAGGTGGAGTAGAACTGTCAGGAACTAACCCCTAAGGGAGTTAATTCTATTTTGTAGCTACGGTACATTTCTTCTGATACCATATTGGAGTTTCAGTTTAGTCTATGAGAACAAGTTTCAGTAAGTGATATTTTGTTGTGTTGATGAAGTTATCTCACTTCTATCAACAAAATTTGGGATGTAATAATATACGTATTCTGTCACAATTCCTTGTTCATGTTGTATTTCATGTTTCTAACATATAACTGGACATCTACATGAGACATCTCATCTACAATGGCTTCAAGGAACATATCTGTACCACTTTCTCTAAATAAGTAGCCTAGAATATCAGTGGTGATGAAGCTGCCAGTTAATTGCTCAAGCATCACTTGTGATTGTGTGCATATCTATGGCTATACGCTTTAAACTGCAAATTGAGGATTCAAACTATTATTTATTTTAACTAAAATATTTTTTACATACAAATTTTATTCATTGTATTTGAAAATCAATCATTTTTCAACTCAATAATATTGCTGATAAAGGACTACTTCAACAAAGATAATGCATAGCCAACATGGAAAGTGGACCATCACATACTACTCAAACTCCCATTTGATCATCCTATCCATCCGTTCATTCTGAAACAACACACTATGCTGATCTTAGCCATTTAATCTCAGTCTGCATGATGGCATAAGCTTCAACATACCACCATAAAAGGATGTGGTTTTTCAAAGGTAATCAGGGAATAGACCTATGTTATAAGCGTCTTCCACTCAAATCCCAAAGTTCTCTGGTAAATTCTAAGATTGAAAAGTATTTAAAACTTCTAGTGTGTTTCATAGCATAGCAAATGGATCAAAACGATGTAAGTAATTCAGAAGTATACAGCATTGATTCCAGCAGTAACAGTGAGTTTTGGATTTTTCTTGTTACAGCACTTCAAAACAGTGAAGTTGCTCAGCATTGCAGAGAATTCCATCAAGATAAAAAAAACTTAAATTCCTGCCTTTTTCTTAATTTTAAAAATAGGAAGATAGTCCACATACATCCCTTGTTTTGAAAATTTACTGATACAACTCTTGATCCAACCAATAATTGCTCTAATTTCATCTGAAACATGAAGAATGTTTACAACAAGCACTCTCATATTAGTCAATACTTCAAAGATCAAGTGTTTCTTGGAGAACTAATCAATACACTTCCCGACAATCATGACTTTATTGAAACACGATCATTAAAAAATGAGATAAATGATACTGGTACCCATACACCTAGTGATTGGTCATCACAGCATTTTTTGGACAAACCTAAATCAAAAGCAACTTTAGTCAAGCCTAATGTGGCTAAATCTTTAGTCAAATCAAACCCACAGCCCACATCATAACTAAATTTCTTTGAAAAATGATACTGCTCAAATGCTATTCTGGAAGTGTTAAAAATCAATAAATGTATTCCACGCATGAATTAGAAAACACAAGATAAACAAGAAAACGGAAAACATCATATGCAAACACAGTATATTTGTTTCTATTTCATGTGTTGCCAAGAATTAATCTAGCCAGTACCATACAACTGACAAGAACATAACTTAAGAAAATGCACATGCAAGACAAATTAAGTCAATAGAATAACTATGATTTCTTTTGAAAATCTTACACAAGTATATAGTAAGTAACAAATCATGGTTCCATAGCAAATTATATGGTGAAGCAGATCAAGTCCTGACAGCAAGTTTTACAGCTTGCATGGCCATTCATTTGAAAAATGCAGAAACAAACCCAAACCTTCTGCTAACTTGTCTGCATTAATACTAAACTGTCACACAGGTTGCCATTTTATTAGTCTTTTACAAAAGCTAAGTCATTATCTAAGAGTAATGGCAAAAGTATCATGAAATCTGCCTTGTCTTAAGAAGCCAGAATCTCTTCAATCTCCCACTACATAAATGTTGATTGTTCAACAGCACAAAAATTGATTAGTAGCACTACTGTATTGGATTTGAGTCTTGATACTTCCAAATGCTACCATATTTAGCTATACAGTTACACACATATCTTAACACTTCTATCTAATTGTAGGGTTATTTCTACATAATGAGGTGCAATGAGCAAGCTGGTGACTGGTAAGATATGGAAGAATAACTTTACATGTGGGAAGTGAAAGAAAAAATAGAAGGAGTGCATCTTCAAAGCAGTCAAAACTGGGATGACCAAGTTCTGCAGGGACAATGTAATGTAAATGCTGCTTCAAGACTACTTGTAGTAAAGCAATCTCATTGCAAGCAAAAGCTATATTCTGGTGTCTTTCGTATTTTGAGACTTCTTGAAGGTAATCAACAACTGTCTAACATAAACAATGCACTTTCAATCAGTGTGTGGCATTGGTAGCAAATTTGGCCCGTGGAATAATATTCAAGCACTGGAACTCAGCTCTGGCAGAGAATCTCAGGCAGTACCAGACTGTTAAGACTAACTAGTTGTACTGACCTGTAATCCAAGAGCCACAGCTAAACAAGGAATACAAAAATATTACATAAATAGTGCAGTTACATTGATCTTGTTGTATGTGTTCATGAGAGTGAATCTTGTCAACATCTTACAACTTATTCTATATGCACACAAGGCAAATTTGATCAAACTATCTATGTGACTCCCTGAAGAAATTACACATGAACAGACAATATAATATATAAGTGAAATCATGATTCAAAGACAAATCACACAGCAAAAACATGTTAGATCCTGACACAGACTCTGCCACTGTAACAACTTAACTGATGAAACCCCAAAGTATTGCAGAAAACATAGCACAAATGTATATAGCTAGTAGTATTAAGATATCACGCATTGCAAAGAACAATGTTTGCAACATGAAAGTATATATAGATATGCTTGTATACACAAGTCTTACTTGGTCAGATTTGAATAATGGGCCAATTCATTAGGAAACTGATCCTTACAGTTTCTAGCAGCCACCAAAAGGATACCAATATGTTGAGCTACTTTCCTATATGACCTAAGTACTTGTCATGATTGCCAAACAAATGCAGGAAAATTTTGTTGTCAGCTTAACTTTAACTCTGACAAACAGGTTTGCTAGATGGATTTGGCTCAAAATCAAACAGCACTTGCAGATATCAGGGACAAGATACTTTGTAGAGAACAAGTCTTACATTATTAAAAGCATAGTTTCCGTGCTCACATAATTAAATACAGAAGAGCGTAACTCTGTGGCTGTCTTTTTACAAGGTACATATGCATCTAGCAAGGTCAGTTCTCCATCCTTCCAAATCAGGTAATATGGATACAGTCCCTGTGCAATGCAATGATTGCAATGCTAAAAAAGTAAATAGAAACAGCACTTAAACTTTATGATGCTCTATTTGATATAAGAGCACACTTTTAGATTGTTTTTAGTATGAAAAATTTTAGCAGCACAAGTTGAAAGCAGTTTTTTAGCTATATTATTTAAAGAAAGTGTATTTTATTGAGTTAATGTTCTATTAGAATATATCATTCAAATCTGGTGTATCCCTGCATATGTAAGTATATGTGCTTTGATCACCACTACAAACTTCAATAAATATAATGCAATTATTTTACTGATATTAGTTCTGCAAATGAGTGAATACATTACTTGATCACATAACTAATCTAGTTTCCTACAAAAGGGAATGTTATTTAAAAAGTTTTCTAGAAAAATAGACCATCAAATACAAGTCTTATGATTAGAATCCCATCAACCTAGGTTAGTAAGTACATTTTAAGTTGCTGATTGCTTCAATTGTATAAGTATTCAAAAAAATTTTAAGCCAAAATAAATTTTACAAAAGTCAAAGGTCGAATTTTTGGTAATGAAGAGCTCACTGTGCAAAATCCTGAAAAACATTTTGTACCAGAGCATTTGTCATCTGATTGTCAAGATGCACAACAAACAGGCAAACAATGCAAAAGAATAACAGCTCAATTGTACATTATGTCTTAACCTGTGTTGTGAGCAGTGATTATACTTCTCCAACACAACATAATTAATATTTAGAACAATTGTATGACTAGCCACCTATTGAGAATGTGACTAGTATCAAGTATAGAATGTTCTAAATAAGAGCACCTGCACCTACAAAAATAGAAGAGGAATCAACTTATAATATAAGTTAATTCCTGACACTGATTGTCATTCACATACACTATGTTTGTGCAGTAATATTTCAGCAACTTTTAATTTGAGTTAACCTTAAAAATTGCTACTGAGCAGTTCATTATATCATTTCTCTAATTAGTTGTTCCAGGTTGACTGCAGAAACAAGCATACCTCATATCTCAATGTAGGTAGTTCTAACAAATTAATAGAGTCCTATTTGCTGAATGATGCTTATGCTGGTACAACAAGGTTATTGACCATAGAAAGACATACACCTGCATTGTTAGAAGTACCTAAGACTGAAATTAAGTTCATATCTTGACTGAACATGATGCTGAATTTTGTCTACACTTAAGGCATCTTTGATGCAATATTATACTGTGTTAAATGATAATCCACACTTCCAGTCTTATGTGGATATACTTCTTTAGATTAGTTTTTATGCCACTTTTTGGGTTACTTCACTTTCAGGTTTAGTCTAGATATGCATGTGAGAAATGCTTCATGCACGGAGACAACTCTTCTATTCTTCATTTTATGATTTGCTCTAATGCTTTGTACATAGTAATATAACTATTTTGTTAAATGTCAAAACCAGTTTGAGGCTTTTCTTCAAGTTATCTTAAAAAGCATCATTCTGTTGAAATAATAATATCCTTCACTCATATCACTAAATTTACTCACCAATTATATTGATACAACTGAAGCAGGTCATTTTCTGCTAAACAAACTACTGAGCCATTTTAATTCTATATTTCCTTGACATCTCATTTCATGGTTATCAAAACTATACAAATTCTTCCACAGAACCCTAAAACTTTACTTAGTGTAATACTGGTTATTCTGGTTTTTTACTGGGCACCGTTATTCTTAGTCACTTTATTTCTTATTCTTTGTTTCCCTAATATATTCATTTCTTATCTTTTTTTTGTTTTATTTCTTTTACTATCTTGAATTTTGTAGTCCTGTAATGTCTCTTTAGTGTTGCACATACCCAAGGTAACTTGCCTATTCAGACTTCCTTAGTGTACAATATTGTTGACTCTGATGCTACTAGCATTAAAGTCCGATTAGCAGCTTATTTGAATGTTGTAACCTAGACTATTAACAGTAGAATTAGATGATAGTTATATGTGCGCAATGGATAAATTAGGGGGAAGCTGACTGTTAGGACTACAACAATACCTTAGATCCGCATGTTCCAGAATATTCTATATTTTATGTTCTGTTTCATATATTCTGATGACTCTTCACAAAAGCAGCCAATGAAATATTGTTCTATTCTTATTTTTTGTGACTCTTCATGAAAACAGCCATTGAGGATTTTGTTCCATTCTTACTTTGATG
>JAULBW010064522.1:0-47144 GCA_032358265.1 Vaucheria bursata
CACAATCCATTGAGCTCTCAGGAACAATAGAAGAACAAATGAGAACTTGTTCTTATATTGTAGTGAGGGTGGATGTATTATTGTTAAGATAAAGAAGAGAGGGTATAGTGATATAGTATTTATATACCTAGGAAGGGGATAAGGACCAATGTCCGGCAGTGAGTAGACAGCATATAAAAAAATTTCATAGAATCTAAAAAGTTTTACTAAACTTAGATGAGTGAACATAAATACAAGACTGAACAAATAAACATGTCCCTACTAGCTCTTGCAGTATACTCTCTTGAAGTACCCTTGATATTGGCTCTCCAGTGTATCTTGCTGAATCTTGCTGCATCTTTTGCTCCATACGTAAATGTTGCAATTTCCATTGTTAAGTTTGAGACAATTCTAAAATTGTTTAAAGAATTCTAAGAATTTGTCTTTGGTAGAAATAAAACGGAGTAAAGAGGAGTAATTAACTGTAGGGCCAATTCAAGCGGAATTATTGTATGATGACAGCTTTTGGAATAGTATTCAGTTAGTTGAAGCAGAGTTTGAAGACAGTAAAATAGAGTTTCCAGGGAACATTATGAAAATGGAATCATTCTTTTGTAGGTTGAACTGGTTGCAGAAAATGATGCCAGAAGTTTCCAAGTAACAGTAAGAAAGATGACACATGGCAATTTGTGGAGTAAGTACACAAAGGATTCTATAGAGGATTGTGGCAAAAGTGTAGACATAAAAGGTTTGGTATTAAGATGCAATTTGGATAAAAGGCGCAAAAAGGTAAAAAGGGCAAAAATCATTGAAAAGGTGTGGGCAAAATATAGGCAAACATAGGCAAATATTTATGAACATAGTTGAGCAGTTATGCTGTAGCAATTTAAAGAGATAGCAGGACCAGCAAATATCCTGACAATTATTGTATCTTGTCCTAAACATCCAGGTTGTTATAGGGCTGTGTCTGATTGAAGATTTGTTAGCCATGTCTGCGGTAGATAAGCTTTGCCTATATCTATATGTGCAATAAGTCTTTGGAAAATAGTCTCTTACCTCCATGAAAGAACTGGTTGGTTTAGGGGCATATTCATTTTTGTTGACATGACTTTTGTTTGCTCCATGAACATTAAGTATTAAGTTTTGAAGAACCATACTATCTTTGAGAGTAACAAAGGTAATCTGCTGTCTGGGGGTGTAATTAAATACCATCCCATGTTGGGACTCAATACCAGGAATGTGTTGTTCACTCATCAGCTCTATGTTCTTAAATTATTTGTTTCTCCAGTTGTCTTAGGTATTGATTAGTTAAATGACTGTGATCTTGTTAAGAATTGGTTAACTTTAGGCATCAAGATAAAACAGTCCAGCCACAAGTTTGTTCCTAGGATTATTCCTTTTAAAGAGAGCATTGATATTGTTGTTACAAAAGATAATCCCGTGGAGGATAAAATAATCATTGATGACTCTGCTCCTTAAACGGATAGAATACTGTCTTGCCTGCCACCTCAATATCACCTATATCTTAGGGTATTATATTAACAGTTAGCCAATGAACTTTGTGAACATTACAAATTTGATATTAGCATCAACATTTAGGCAAATAGAAAGGTAACTTTAGGTTCAATATACCCTTTGTTCAATCTGGAGTTGAAGGCACTTTAAGCATATTTGTATGAACAACTAAGTAAGGTATTTATTTGACCATCTTAATCACCTGCTGGTGTTCCAAATGTTTTTCTCAAGGAAAAAGATGGTGATTTACATCCTGCAATTAATTATCATGGTCTTCATGGAATTTCTAAGAAGAATAGATACTCACTGCCACTGATTCATAAAATGCTTAATCATCTCTCTAAAGCTTGCACTTTCATAATGATTGAGTTGCAAGGAGCACATAATTTGGTATGTGTTTATGATGGGAATAAGCAAAAAATTGCATTTTGCTAAAAATTTAGGCATTTTGATCATGTGGTGATGCCTGCAGGATTAATATACATACCTGACGTGCTCCAGGGTCTTATAAATAAAATTTTCTTTGACTATTTGAATCCTTTTTGTGTTGTTTATTTGCATGACATTCTTTTATATTTTGAACCATTTCAACAATATCTGCAGCATGTATTTAAAGTTCTTTAATGCTTTCAAGATAACAAGTTGTATGTCAAGTTGGTGGAGTATACATTTTCCATTACCTTTATCAATTTTCTGGGGTATATCAGTTTGAATTCTGATTTTGGGGCTGATTTAAAAAAATGTTGAAACTATAGTTTCTTGGCAATTTTTTACCAATGTCAAGTCCTTACAATCAATATTAGAATTTGCCAATTGCTACTGTACATTCTTACCTCAGCACTCAAGAGCTATAAATCCTATGCATTGATTATTGATGATAGACCAAAAACTTGTGTGGGATGAAGATTATCAAGAAGTTTTTGAGAAGTTAATTTTCAACCTCAGTTCTGCCTTTATTACATCATTGGGATACTTCCAAACCCTTCATTGTGGAAGCTGATACATTGGATTTTGCTATTGGAGGAATTTTTTCTTACAAATTTAATGGTGAGACTCACCCAATTGTCTAACATTAGTGTAAGCCAATAGCTCCTATGATCATTTATGAGGTACACAATGAAATTTTTTTAGCTATAGTAGCATGTTTTTACCAGTCGAGATTCTTTCTTTTAAGTAACCTTGAGCCAGTGCATGTTTTCACGGACCATAGAAATTTGTACTTTTCCAGCTCAAGAAGACTAAATTGTTAAGTTTGTTGGTCCCTATTTCAACGCAATTTTAAATTTAATATGATCTTCTATCCAGATAGAGATGGAGAAAAACTGGATAATTTAAGTTGATGGTAGAATTACCAGCTAAAAATTTTAGATGAACAACTAAAGGCTAAGAATCAAATATTACTACTCAAGGAATATTTTCTGATTGCAGGAACAAGAGAAAGGACTTTAGTGGGTAGGATCAAGACCTTACAAATTTAAGATAAAGAGATTCAAGGTAGAGGACAGGAAAAAAGATTTAAGAGTAAAGATAACTGTACAACGTTTTATGGGTATATAGTTATATCCAAGGACCTTTGACTGGAAACTTTAGAGACTTGCCATGATTAACCTATTGTAGGCCATAACAGCATTTATAAAATATATGAATTTATCTTCAAGAAGTATTGGTGGCCTGAGTTGCATAGAGGTGTGGTTAAATATGTCAAGTCTTGTCAAGTGTGTGCATGATCAAAACCAGAACATATTTAACCTGGTGGTTTGCTTTATCCATTACCAATATTTCTAAGAACTTGGCATTCAACTTTTATAGACTTCATATTGGATTTACATACAACTTGGAATAAGGATTCAATTTTGGTCATTATAGATCATTTCACTAAGATGGACCGTGTTATTATCAACTCTAAAACAGTTGTTGAATCAACTTGCAGACTTGTTTTTCTATCGTACTATTTGTATTTTTAGATTACCAAAAAATTTTTTTGCTTGTTGGGGTTTATCTTTGTGTTTCAATTTTGGTCTACTCTACTGAAATCATAGAGTATTACACAAATCTTAGCACTTGCCTACCATTCTCTATCTGACAGTCAAACTAAAATGTTGAATTGAGTATTGGAACAATGCCTTAGTGTTAGGACTACAACTATGCCTTAGATCCGCATGTTCTAGAACATTCTATATTATATGTTCTGTTTCATATATTTTTATAACTCTTCACAAATCAGCCAACTGGGAATTTTTTCTATTCTTATGTTAATGACTCTCTATAGATCAGCAAATAGAAACTGTATCTAGTCATCATCTTTAAGCTAGTCATAAATTATTTATTTCTGTACTTCATGTTTATGTTTTCAATTCATTAATGATAAAACTACACACACAACACAATCAAGTACACACATAGTACAAGAGTTAATAGACTTGCATTTTTTCTTTCCCTTGTTTTTTTCTTGCTGTTGATCCATCTTCCTTGTCTTGTAATCTCTCCTTATTCTATTCTCACTTATTTAATCCTTTTTTCTTTGCCAGTATTAACACTTGGAATTTACTTAAACTTTGAACAGACCAACTTGGTTGATTTTCTCTGATGATAAAATTTTGCTACACCTTGCACTGTCATATGCCCATCAATATGAATTCACTTAAGGCAACTTATGGTTTTGGTCAGCCTACTAATGTCAGGATCTGATCTGTTTCGCCGTGATCTGTTATTGAACTGTGACTCTATCAACTTAATTCGTCTAATATGTGTATTCTTGTAAAGTACGTTCTCATTAGTGTGTTCTCATAAGTATGTTCTTATAAGTGTGTTCTCATGTGCGTGTACTCTTAAGTAGTATTGTGTTGACAAGATTCATTCTTGGCAACACATGAATAGGGATTAATACATTATTGGCTTTGTGTCTTCTTTGGGTTTCTGGTGATGTTTGTTATTGGTTATATGCATAGTCTTTAATATATTGATTCCTAACAACTAACTGGTCTACAAAAGTAACTTCAGATTTGCCTCCAACACCTGAAAAGTATATGTCCAACTTAAATCTTTAATGTCATCCCTCCATCATCATTTGGAAAAAGCACAGTTGTCAGCCAAGCACTTTGCTGGCAAAAAACATTGTGACATTAAGTATAAGGAGAGAAAAATGGTCTTTTTAAATTACTATTTTATTAAGACTCAAAGGCATTTGATTAAGCTGGACTGGAAGAAACTAGGACTATTCAAAATTGTTGAGAAGATTAATGCTGTGTCTTAGAGTTTACAGCTACCTCAGTCTATGAGCAAACTAAATTATATTTTTCATGTATTGCTGTTACATTTGGTGAAGAACACCTTTCCAAGGCCAGTTCAAGCACAGCTTTCCCCTGTTATTTAAAATCAGCAGGGTGATTACTATATGGTGAAGGATATTTTGGATGGTAAGTTGGAAAAAGGTACATGGAGGTTCCTTATCTTTTGAAAGGATTTCTTAGCAAAGGACAATAACTGGGAATCTGTTAGGAATGAACCAGTTAACGGTTAATCCTATAACTATGTTAGCTGTGTCATTGTTTCTGTTCTCAGTTTAAGAATTCTGACTGCTGACATCATGTTCTCACTTTAGCCAATCAAATAGTGCCACAACAAAATTACTACTGGTCCATCATATGATTGAATAATTGTCTGTCTTGCGTTGCTAGAGTTTACTTCTAGCAATGCAGTAATACAAACAGACATTTATGTCTAAATGTCTGTTTGTATTACAGAACCTAAGAAAAACATTTTGAACTGCAAACAGTTGACCTAAAAATTTAAGATTTACCATATACCTGTGAGTAAGTCTGCAGTTAGAGGATATCTGTTAGGAACTAACTCCTTAAAGTGATAATTCCATTTTATTGCTGTGAAAATCTACAGAAGGTTTGGGTGAGTCAATGTTCAATATATTGTGTTGTGGTTAGCAGCTATGGTGACAGGCCATGGCAACGGACTACATTGATAGGCTAAAATTTTGATTTTTGTGCTGCTGCAAAGTATGTTCACTTTCCACAACACAGTTGTGTTTGCATATAAAATAGTCTTTTGCTGTTGTCATTTTGTGTTGCTTATTTCATTTGCACATTCATAACAGTAACTCTTGCACTAATACATTTTTAGCTAAATACTAAATAAAATCACTCATATGTTACAATTTTATCTGCTTTTAATGGCTAGATGATACAGACTTCTGAGGTTTCAAAAAGTTCTCAAGCAAAAAGTCTTTGGTTGAGTACTATCACCATTTTAATAAATCAATGAATTCTGCATTGTTTTTCAATTTTGGATCAGCTAAGTAATATTCAACCCTAACAAACCAACTTAAGGCTTTTGCATCAAGGTAGTAAACTTTGCTATATTTAGTCATGAAAACTTACTGTGATGAAAAAAGTATGCTGAGGACTGATATATACAAAACTTGATGTGTTTATCTTGCTGTAGTTTAAATTTTATCTTGGTATTGCAATAATGTATACTGAGTAAGATTCTGTTTTATCATTGACAGTACAAGCATGTAATTAGTGAAATTAAATCTTTGTCAACTAATAACTGTTTGACCTCTCTAAAAAAGTTTAATTTACCTCTTTAGCAAATAGTGTAAAATGTGCTTAGGCTACAAAGCTTTATTGTAGGTTTAGCAAAAATTGGCTAACCACTATATTTTGTAAACTGTATACACATGAAAAAAGTGTACATAAAATGTGCATAGCTAGTGTTTATAAACTGCACCATTATTTTAACAGCTCACAACAAAATTTTAAAGCTTTTCATTTGTTAAATGCATTCATTTTTTGTACTAGTTTCAATGTGCTAGAGTATTGTTTTTTAGAAGTAATTAAATGCATGCCACAAGAAATCTTGTTATTGCACCAATGACAACTGCATGCTTTTACATTTGCCATTATTTGTATAATTTTCTGCTAAAATTTTTTTTGCACAGGAAGTATTTAGAACAAAATGTACATTTGCTTATTTGTCAATAATGCACCCAATGTGTGCCAAAGAGTTTTAAACATAAAAATGATAAAATTTGAAAAACTCCAAAAAATGTATATTGGTACTGCATTTTAATTTTGATGCTTTGCTAGTTTGATCTTTTCCACTCAAAACCTTTTGAAATATAAGATAACTACTTAGAGAATGTGCTATGTATCAGTTAGAAATTTTGTTTGGTATCAACTGAAGTTATCAATATAATACGAATAATATTGCTTTGAAGTGTTAGGATTGGTGCATGTAACAGAGTGTTAGGCACGCCAACCAATGGCAAGAAATAAGATTAAACAAGAAAACATGTACTTTATTATATGTGTTTCCAACACTGAATGTCAGAAACATAATGCAATAAAAACAAACGGCTAATGCCAGACATATGCAATCAACATTAGCCAGACTACAATATAATATACATATACACTAGAATCTATACAACTCCTTAGGAATTGTCAACATAAAGGAAGTATATCAGTCAAGTACGCACAACTACAGCTGGTCAGGTCCTAACACAGGATAGAATCAGCTAAATATCACTATTTGAACTGTAGCAAGTCATTGTTGAACTTTAACAGTTCATGACAAGTTATTATTGAATTTCAACAACAACTATAGCAAGTCATCATTTAACTTGAACAATAAAACATATTGATTAGAAGATTCACTTTTGATCATGCAAATAGTGTAAGCAACTATTGCAAACTGCTTCCATTATTGAGCAACAGTTCAAATTATTCTGATAGCAACTGAAGTTTGGATTTGTATATCACAAATCATATTTATATTATTTTTTGTTGCAAAGGTCATTCTTTGCAACACACATTTAAGTATTAAATAAACTTGTAAATGGCATGTTGTGTTTTGTCATATTTGCTATAATTGCTCAAATCAGTACTGACAAGTAGCCTCAGTGATCTTGTAATTCAGTCTTGTAAATATGCTATATATTATAGTTCCTGTCTTGTCTTGTCTTTGTCCAGTCATTGATTTGTCTTATTTGTAGCTACATCTAGGAGTTGAATCTGTTGAGTTATTTGCTGAGACTAATTTTAAGATGCTAGTGATTTACTTTGCTTCCTCTGCTACTGTATGTAACTTCCATTTCAACTGTAGTACAGTTGCAGAAATAGACTTCTAAGATGTACTAGCATGCTGGACAGTGTTATGTTTTGAACATTCAAAAATATCTTTGAAGTCAAAGGAAAAGTGCTGAATCTTTGCAGTGAGAACCAAAGCAACAATTCCTTCTTTCTTCAGCAGCACTTAAGTCAATGTCATTCATAGTTTTTTAGATAATTCTGAAAAAGATGCTTTAGATATGGTTTTACTATCAATACTTTTGGTAACCAACGTAAGTTTACTCAAAGTTATTAGCTCTTAATTCAATATATCAAATTATCAAAGTTTAAAATTTTGTATTGTTTGCACTCACATGTGTATGTTTGAATTAGTGTCAATATCCTTTGTATTTTTTCTGGAATTTTTAAACTATTTTGATAATTTTTAGAGCTTTTGTAAGCTTTTATGAGTGCAATTAGTTTTGTTGTTAGCTATCAATTTTTTTCTTGATAATTTCCTGTTGACAAACTTAACTAGTATTGGAAAGAAAAATCTAAATTTACAACCCAGCTTTGTCTGCAGTACTCTTCATTATTATGACTTTGATTTTTAAATTAAAACATATAATACTTTTTTCATATATATATCTATTAACAAATTTGTCTCCGTGTATAGATGAATTTTTATATGTGCTGTCCTATCAAATTTTTACACCTGTCCAAATACAACAAGTTTTAGTGCATAAACATAGTATACTTTATTATATCAAAAAATTCAAGTTTACATCCTTGAAGTGTGATTAGAATTATTCTTTTAGTTGTGTTTTAGTAATTCCTATTGGTTGGCTTTAATGACTCACATTTGTTGTAGTGGTTTTGAGGCACAGCAAAGGATGCTTTTATTGTAGTAATACTATCATGGAAAAATATAGATTCCAGTTGAATTATCAAATATATTGACTTAGTTTTCATGCCATTTAAATTGACAAAGGCTTTATTTTAAATACAAATTTTTGGATTTCAAGCAGGTCAGCAGGTTGTCAATTTTTTATTTTGTTTAAAAAACAAACAATGCTAATGCTGCATTGTTTGCTGTAGACTTTGTGTATAAATATTTGAAATTGACAATCATATTAATCAATGTATGGGCAATAAAATTGAGCAAGTAAAAGTTTTAATGAGATTTGTTTATAAGTCATATACAAATCCTCAATAAATCTGAGCTATTTCAATGGATGATTTGTCTAGTTTTTATTTGCATGTTAATTGATATATTTGTCTGTTTGAAAATTTATACATAATAATTGGAGTAAACTTTTGTATATGATTTGCTATTTTTTCATAATTCTTTTTTGCTACAATTATATTGCTATATCATATATACTATAGTAGCATGTCAAGATGTTGCTAGCTAAGTTTAGTTGTATGATCATTCATATTAATGCTACCTAGTACAGTAAACCATTTAGTATGCTGGCAGTAGTTGTTCTATGTGCACTGAACAACTCTCTAGCAGAATAAGTAAGTTGTAATAAAATTGTGTGGTAATATTGATCAATATCATTCAGTTTTGCTCCATCTCTTTTTTTCTTAATTATCTATTATCTCTGTATCTGTAACTGTATAGTTTCTGTGCAACATTAAACACTAATTTGAATATTACATAACTTTTTGTAATTTTCAAAATTTGTGAATGCATAAAATGTAGAGTGGTTTGCGGAATGTTTTGCAGTCAAATTTCAAACTACACTAACACAAACAATGACAAATGTTCAAGCTGAAAATGGCAGGAAAGTTCCACATATCTTCTGAAATAGTTTTGGTGTGCTTGATATTGATATTGTTTTTGTAAATATCCTATTGTCTTCAGCTCTCTCTAGTTTGTTACCTCTGATTGATTCAGTATATGAAGAGTATTTAAACAAGTAACCCAATTGATGGTTGCAGTGCAGGCTTGTTATAGAAAAGCTTGAGCAGTTGAAAAAAAGATGAACACTTTTTCAGCATTTCTGAGCCATATTTATGCTGTCATGTTTATATGATCCAACTTTAAGTGAACAGGAAAATTTTCTGTTTTTATAGTTGATGATGTTGATGACTCACTGATATACCACTAAAATATAAACTTTTAATTAGTTTATCAAGTTTTGCAGTATTTTTTAGCTTCAAAGAAAGATGTAGATAAATTTTCAGAGGAACAAAATAAGTGGGTTGCCAGCTTTATTGGTTTGGCTCTTTTTCAACTCTTAAGTGTGCTATGTTTGTAGCTGATTTTGGCATTTCTAGTAAGCAAATGACTTGAAGGCTGAGAAAAGTCCGCTTTAAATTGCTTAAATTTCTACAATTATTTTGTATTGTAGCAAAGTGCAGCTATTAAAAATGCTGCACATTTTCTAATAAATGGAAAATTGGATGAGTTGGAGGTACTTAGAATATCTAAAATTTCTTTTTAAAATGAAAGTATCATACCCTTAAGGTTGTATGATCAAAAAAACAACTTTACTGTTGAATTAAAAGTGACATTTGATATATTATATATTATGTGAAAATATAAAAGGAAAATCTAATAAGTTGTACATTGCTACCAAGACATTTGTAAATTTATTATGCATATGCATGCATACATGCTTAAATGATGTGAATTCTATTGCAAAACTTAACTTCAGTATTAGAGATCTATAGCATCTTTATTAGTAGCAGTTCATGCCAGTTACATTGTGCATTGTGTCAGGATCTGATCTGTTTTGCCGTGATCTGTTATTGAACTGCGACTCTATGGACTTAATTTGTCTTATATGTGTATTATTGTAAAGTACATTCTCTTAAAGAGTGTTCTCATTAGTGTGTTTTCATAAGTGTTCTCATAAGTGTGTTCTCATATGCATGTACTCTTAAGTTGTATTGTGTTGACAAGATTCATTCTTGGCAACACATGAATAGGAATTAATACACTATTGGCTGTATGTCTTCTTTGGGTTTTTGGTGATGTTTATTACTGGTTATATGCATAGTCTTTAATATATTGATTCCTAACACATTGGTGGATGGTTTTTCTTGTCATTACCAGAAATTTCCAATTAGCTGCATTTTTATCTGCTTTGATGAATCACTTCTCATTCACGTTTTTTAATGAACTTTTACCAACTCTATGGCGCATTGCAAGCAATCCATTTTTCTAGATGTTTTTAATTCATTTAGTTTTAGTAATAGGTTGTCTTCTTTATCATTAATGTCAAGATTGCAACTGCTGGTAGTTATTGTACAATCAACTTCATCTGAAAAAGAATTTAATAGCAGTGCTTTTATGAAATAAGTTTTCAAGGTCTCCAGCACAGCTGAAATCTAAAACTTTAATTCTTCCAGAGTATCAGCTGGCCAATAACTGAGTATTAACATCTTCACTAAATTTGTATCTGACATCTATTTCATATATGATTTTGCATCAGCATTGTCAGCAATGTCAATGCTAAATTTAGTTTCAATATTTACATAACTTGAATTTTTTTCAAATGTCTTGTTTTTATATTCAGTAATATAAAAATATCAGAACTTGCCATTTTATTAGCTTTTGGTATAATAACAGTGCTGATAAAATGGGGTGTTTGTTGAGCACTATACTGTCAGGATATCTGCCCTGTCCTCAGATACTAGTGCCCCTACAGCCCCCCTACCCCTTTGGAGTTGATGGCTCAACAGTACAAATAATGGTAAGTAGCACTAAGGTCTTGTGTTCAAATCCCAATGCTTCCAAATATTATCCTAACTATACATTCACCTAAGAATCCTAACATATACATCTTGGAAAAGAAAAATCTCTTGAAATATTTACGTTTTTGACCCAAATGATGGCATAGAAAAATATATCGCAATTTAAAGTGGGACAAAACCAAACTCATTTTGTTACATCTATAAATGGTTATAAAGCAATATAATTTTTTCCAGAAGTGTTAGAAACATGAAACACAACTAAGCACAAGAAACTGTGACAAAAATATGCGTATTTATCATGCACTAATTGTGTTGATAGAAGTGAGCTAACTTCATCAACACGACAAAATATAAAACCCTACTAGAATCTGTGTAGCTAATTTACTTGGAACGTCATAAGTGAACACTGACCGCAGCTATAGAAACAGAATTAATCCCTAAGGGAGTTAATTCTTAACAAGAAGTCTCTATACTTCTTTAAAATTCTTGCACCATAGAGATAAATCCATAAATTTGATGTAAAAATGAGCTCTTGAATTTGTCATTGCATATTTCATAGTAAATTTAAATGCTGGTTCATATAAAGAAACTGGCTATAACTATTGTACGTGTGTCTTGAATGATAAACAGCAAAACAAAAATTTTGGATAAAAACCTACACAATAGTGTATCAATCAGCTTATTTTTTGTGTTGACAGAATTCACTCTTGTCAACACATTATAAGATATGCAATTTTCAAATTTAGATAACTTTAAGCAAATACAAATGGTAACTAAACAATCACATATACCCAAATAGAAAACATATCACAAGTAGATCATTTCCTAACAGTTCTTTGGATGCATTTCTAATTTTGGCCTTGGCAAGCTTGTTTCTATTAGGAAATAACTCATTCACTGTTGAATTCACGTTATTGCTGTGAAATTCTATTTTATGGCAAGCCATTGTTCTGCATATTGGCATTCTAAGTTCATGGCAAGTCATTGTTCTGCAAATTGGAATGCTAAGCTTATGGCAAGTTGTTTCTGGACATTTAGTAACAGGCTAGGTTTAGGATTTGTGTGTTGCTGTGAAGTATGTTTATTTCCAGCAACACAATTTATGTCTGTGTAAATATACTCTTTGTTTTTGTTTTGAGTCTTATTTGTAAACACATTTGTAACAGTTTTGAACTCTGTCCTATAAGTGAGGCAATAGATTTGAGCTTGCATTCATCTGACTTCAAGTGTGATTCAATGATTTTCTTTGCTATTGATAAACTTGAGCATTGCTAATGCTGATTACTTTTGATTAAAAGGAACAGAATGCACTTGTTCAAGTGGTTCATTTAGGCAGTTTTATGTACAATCTTTTGACTCTATGGGAGTGCAAATATTTACTTGTAGAGGGTGAGATTCTGGACAAACTGCAACCATTTCCATCTTTATGGCTCACTAAAGCATCACATTGAATATAACACTGCAGCTATATCACTGGATGGACATTTAATATTTAAATTAAGCACCTTGATTATTATATTTTAAATTTGTTTATCCTTCTTAGGTCCTGGTAGTAGTTAGGGCAAGATAAACATTTAGTTTTCTGTCAGAAATGATTTTAGCAACCCTTGAAGTTAACAAAACCTGTGGAAATAGATATTTTCTTAATAGTGAAAAGCAAAAGCAACTTGTAAGGGATGTGCATAGTGTTAGGAATTCACTCTCTTAGGGAATAATTCTATTTTTATTGCTGCAGCAAGTTTTCATCAAAGTACTTATGATGTTCCAAGTAAGTTTGCTGAACAGACATCAGTAGGGTTATGTATTTTGCTGTGTTGATAAAGTTAGCTCACCTCTATCAACATAATTAGTACACAAGAAATATACACATTTCAGTCACAGTTTCTTGTGCTTTGTTATGTTTCACGTTTTTAACACATAGCAAGTTAACTGAACAGGTTAAGGTAAAGTGATGTAGGGTTATCTGGTTTGCATTTCTCTCTGCATCAATAACCAAATATATTACACTATTGACGACAAAAAATACAAGCAATTTAGATGCATGTTACATTATTATGATAAAAATCTCGGATTCTTCTATTTTGAGAAAGACTTTCAGTATCATTTGAAGTAAGTTTACAAAGTTAAGTTGTACATATATACTAGGATAAAAATATGAAAATAAAATGTTCCATAAATTATAACTATTAAACCTAAAATGGTGTGCTATTTTTTCTAAGATTTAATTGCAAAAAAGTATTTCTTTAGCAAATGTAAAAGAATTGACATGTGCTTTGAAACTTAGAAAATTGTGCCATATTGTAGCATTGGTTCCTTGCACTTTCCCACTTTTTTTCTACCATTTCAACTAAAGAGGGTTGAATAAATTTGTATGAAACCAAATTGGTCTGTATATCAAATGTATGAGATATACTTATATTACTGCCATTGCCATCTGATAACAACAATTTTTTTGTAACTTTGTATTGTTTTTTTTTGCTGACATGAAGAATAAGTACAATGTTTATTTTCTCTTTACACCCAAATACTCTGTTGTTGGACAGTAGTTCTTGTTTAAAGTACAACACTGATGCAAACAATTTGGCACATTTTCCGCTATATATTTTTGTTTTTCAAAGTCTAGGCACAGTTTGTCTACTTACACATCTGTAAAAGTAAAAAACTGAAGCAATCAAAAAATTATGCAGAGATGCAAGCAAAAAAGTAGTAAAGAAACCAAGTAAAAGGAAGTAAAACAAATAGATTATCAACAGCAAGTGATAAGAATATGCAGATGATGAATAGGCAGTAGCAACTTCTTCATTTGATAATAGCACAAGCACTTCACAAAATATAGTAGAGAATTGCTGAAAGCAATAGAAGTAAAATAAGTTGTGTTTTGGTATTTGTTATAAGTTTGTTTAACTGTAAAACTGTTATCAAAACCAGTTCAACCAAATAGGATTCTGGTGAAGATGAATGAAGATTTGCAGACTTTATAAAACAAATGAAATTAAATATGCACATATGTAAATCTTTTCACATAGTAGTGTGTAAAATATGCTTCTAATGTATAGCTTGACAATATTCAGCGTATTCAACACCTTTATCATTAATTCCAAAATTACCTTCCTGTTGCATTTTGAATACTGATATAAATAGGTTGAAATAGTTTTTAATTTATATTGTCATTGGTGCTGATACCACTGCAACTTGATCTAATAAAAAAAGGTGGTATATATATTTGCAACTGAAATTAAACTAAAGTCTTAATGAGTTCAGAAAATGAAGAGTTTCAAAATATGTAGGAGGTAAACTGTTACAAATTTAAATGCAATAATCTTGAAATGAGCCGTTTTCTTACTTTGATTTGTATGCCATGAAATCTAAAACTTATTTCTATGTATGATATATATATCATTTCTGCGCATAAAATTTTGCTGTGATTTAGTGCGCATTTTGACAAAAAATACTATAGTTTACCCAAGTTATAAGAATACATATAGAATAACAACTAGTTCAAGATTAGTTGTCACACAAACAAATAACTATTTTATAATCATATGAGTTTAAAACAAGTTCAACTTGAATAACTTTTAATAGCAGCATATGAAAAAATTTGCTTCCATAATTGAACAGTGTTAGTTTCAGTATATAACTCAACAGATTCAATTTTAAAGTCTAACTGTTGACAAGACAAACAAATGCAGAACAGGAAAGTATATAACAAACCAAAAGCTATAAGTATGTGGTTCATTAACAAGACTAGAATACAAGACCACTGAGGCTGCTTGCATGATTAGAAGTGAATCTTCTAACCAATATATTTTACTGTTCAAACTTAATAATGACTTACCATAAACCATTTTTGAAGTTCAACAGTGACTTGCCAACTTTGAAATAATTATATTTAAACTGGTTTTATCTTTACTGGATGCAGTAATTCTAACAAAAGGTCTATTATATTCATAAACAAAGCACTCTACGCCAAAAAAGTTTATATTCAAACTGATTTGTTCAAAACCAAACATTAAAAAAAGTCTGTCATTTCTATTTGCTCATGAACATTTTTTGATCAAACAAGTAAATGTGACAATGAAATATTTTTTCTGGTGCAAAAAATGCACATTGATATGCTTGAAAAAGTTCAGAAGTTTTAAAAATGTATGCTACCTGCAATAATCATTCCATTTAATCTATATCTTTGGTCCAAAATTTTCAATCTATTTTTAGGTTCATGGAAAAATGTTGCTCATCAACATTTATCACTCGTTTGTGTACAACTGATATTTTGTGGGTATTATAGTAGCTTTCTGGTATTTACAGTTACTTTTAAAAGCTTGACAGAACAGAAAATGTAAATTGATGTTTTAAATCAGTGATCACGAACAAAGAAATAGTGCTCTTAATGCATTGATCCATATTTGTAAGTTTCATCCAAATATTTTGGTGATACCTGCATCTCAGCATATTTACTATTAAAAGTGCTTTTATTTTATGAACTTGCCATAATCTTCAGTTAGCTGTGATCACTATGTGGTAATATGTTTGGCATAACTTTCTTTTACCTGTAAAGTTAGCGATATCCTATCAAGTAAAATCATATAGTTTTTGTGACGAAATGACATTTTTGATAGCGTCAGAAGTTGACAGAATAATTTGCACTTTTGCAAGAGCCATGAAAAGTTAGAGTTCAGTATCGATATGTAAGGTTGGGAATTTTTTATATTTTATCCACCCAAATTCCAAAAATCTTGTTACGTGTTTGGAGCATTTTTGTAAATGAACATACCACAGGAAAGCCTTTCAAGTCAGACATCTTGCAAGCTGGACACCTAACGGCGTCAATTTCTTGTTCTAGTTTTTTTATCTCTTACATAACTGAACACATCCTTTCAATTTGGATTTCAGCACTTGACGATGAAGTGTTCAACATTGGATGCCATATTGTAAAGTTTATTATTACGAGCTGATTTAGCATCTCAAAATTTCATAGATTTTACATGAATTACTGGAATAAAATTTTTCGAGTTCTCATTTTGACCCCTACTTTTTAATGAAAATATTATAGAAACTACTAGGTTTTCTCGTAGCCAGGCTTTGACAAACTTGAAAACAGCTTCTCAACCTCAATTTTTTACCAAACTAAAGGCTACTTTTATGCATATTCATTTGAAAAGAATTGTTTTCTTTCTGCAATTCTGTAACTGTGAACTTCCGATTGATACTTAAATCCGGGGACAGCATATATACCTACTTTTAAACATCTTCAGTGAAGGACAGCACCATTAAAAATCCACATGCCCACTGAAAAAATTGTTTTTTTAACTGATCATAACCTGCATTTGATAGCTTCACAGAAAATCTCGTATTTGAAACAAGAAACACATCCGACGAAAGGGATAATATTCTTTTTCATTTGAATAAAATTTTTTGCTAAGCAAATTCTTTTTAGATAGAGCTAATGAAGGTAGATATAATGAACTGATTTGAACCACCTGATTAATTCTTCATGCCCGAAAATCTGAAACACAACTCAATAACAGTTAATTTTCAATTATGAGCAAAAGTTTATTACATCAAATGTTTTGAAAGAAAATCATCATAGGAATTTTCGTGCATACTGCATAAACGAAGGAGTCATATTGCTAGTTCACCTTCAGATTTTCGGGTATAGCGAATTAGTTCGAAGGTTCCAACCGCTTCGTCAAATGTGACTTGTTCAAAGTAGAAAATATACGATGCTTAACAGCAACTTAACCTATTAACTTATGTGTATCCTGAAATGCTGCAATAAATTTTACTCTGCAAATTGCTTGTTTTTTTGCAGCTAAAATGCGATAAAAATGGGTTTAAGCCTTGTAAGTTACATATATTGGTACGTCATTTGGTTCAATGGTATATACAGATACTTAAAAATTTCAACTCTACCACTTTCAAGGCTCAAATTATTTCCGCAAGAACGATAAAAAAACTGTAAATACAAATATTGATAAGAGCATTGCATTATATAGATATAATCTTATTTAAATAAGCTTAGTACTTATATCCTTTTACAAAAAGCGTTTCATCAGCACTAGGTTGGGATCCAGCAACATATTTTCCAAGGTTTGCTTCAGAATTAGCACGTGCTCTGGCAATCAACGCAGCTTGGGCAGCTTTCACGTTTTCAGGCTTACCTTGCCAGGCTTTCAAGCAAGACTGTTGAAGCGCTCGACCATAAGAGAATGAAAGCGACCAAGGTCCATTCCTCTTGAACGAGTTCATTGTGTTGAGATTTACTGATGCTTCCTCTTCGCTCATACCTCCAGATAAGAACATGATACCAGGAACAGCTGCAGGGACAACTTTCTCAAGAGTTTTAACAGTCATTTTTGCAATATCTTCGGATGTCACTGGCTCAGTGCAGTCTGTTCCGGGACAAGTCATTGAAGGCTTAAGCAGAGAGCCTTCGAGATAAACACCATTGTCAGAGAGAGCTTTGTAGACTGCAGCTAGCACCTTCTCTTGAACAGCGGCAGTGACTGCAATGTTATGGTCACCGTCCATTAAAATTTCGGGCTCGACAATTGGGACCAACCCAGCTTCCTGGACGGCTCGGGCATATCTAGCAAGACCCCAAGCATTCTCCTGAATAGAGAGATTGGAAGGTGCACCATCAGAAGTTATTTGAAGCACAGCACGCCACTTGGCAAATCGAGCGCCTTGAGCATAGTATTTCTCGGCACGTTCAACTAAGCCATCTAAACCGGTGCACCAGGTTTCGACTGGGTGGCCGCCTGGAAGGGCAACCAGTCCGGTGTCAACTTTGATTCCCGGAATAACTCCAACCTTTTTTAAGCAGTCGACGAATGGAGTACCATCGGCATTGTTTTGGAAAAGAGTCTCTTCGTACAGAATAGCGCCGGAAATGTAGTTCCCGACGTCGGGACAGGTGAAGAGAAGACCTAAAATATGAGAAGTATTGCGCAATCTCTATACGTGTACTTTTCAGCGACTAATTAATGTATATATTGATCGGTCTCCCAAAAATCCGAACAAAGAATGGGTACCAATTCGACTGTAAGTTAATTGTTTTACACATATACGGCGACTAGTTTGATAACTATGCGCAAGTATAGAGCAGAAGATTAAAAACTATACAATCCAAAATGTTGATAAGATGTGGCGTACCTCGGTAAGCTTGACGAGCTTCTTCAGAATTTTCAACTCCAATTGACGCAAGACGTTTACCGATGGTCTTAGTAGACTCATCTACAGCAAGGATACCTTTACCTGAAATAACCACATATATATTGTTAGTTCGACCGTGTTCGCGCAGTGAAGTCTAATAACAGCGTCTCAGTGAAAGATATTATATTTATTAATTTCTCCAGTATGGGTCATTAATTCTACAAAATAAATCCATTTCCTTCGCGTCAACTAAACATAAGGAAACAATCAATAATAGTAGAGTAAGATAAACCGACCAGGGGATGCGATTTTTTTTGCAGTTTCAGCCAGCTCAGTCTTGTACTGATCTAAGCTCATGCTCATTCCCGATCGTAGCAATGAAGAAGGGGCAAATGCCACAACCGAGGTCATCGAAACCGCTGCAATTACAAGCTTCATAGCTGCTGCTTAATAAATAACTGTTATTGATAGTCTAAGGAGCTGAAGCTTTTTCAAAGATGAATGAATGCTTATCATTCATACAGTTGCATGCGCACGCAAAAACTTTTATTGTTGACGTGAGTTTTTTGCCTGGTAAGATCCTTTTCGACCCGATTCGGAAACCATACAATTTCCAGAGGTTTTAAATTTGATTCTAAATTTTTTATTGGAGCAATTTCTTAGCAATTCAAGGCAGCCTGAGAGTTACTTTTAAGAAAAAGGTCTAAGAAACAAAAAGCCGAAATTAAATAGAGAACTTGAAAAAATTAAATAAAAATGTATGCAAGTTTTTCTATATCCCAATCTCTGTGCTCCGGTGTGTCATTTTTTCACCTAAACATGAGGCAACTTTTTAAAAGATTCTCCTAAACAGCTCTTTGCTCCACTCAAGTTTTTATTCAACTTGAACTATCATTTCTGTAACATCTTGAATTCGCAAATTCAGTTAAATAGATGAAATATATATTTTTAATCACTAAGATTTTCAATTTCTACCCTAGGCACTTTCTGGCTTTATCGCTTTCCACACCTAGCCTTTGTTCCTTTAAGCTCTTTTGGAACCTAGTTCATGCCTTTGGGTGCACAAGTCCTACATTAAGATTCATTTTTACAACTTTAAGATGTGCATTACACTGTCTTTTCTGTCTCTGCTTCTGTATTCACTGTCTATGAGCACACATTGTTTGCCGTTGCTTATCCTACAGGCAACTTAGCCACCTTTGAGTGAACCTTAAACAACTCCAAATTTGTTCTCACCTCTTCTGGATGCACTGGTGTTGGCTTCAATTTCATATTAGCAGTGTTGGTGTTTGTTAGGAACTTGTTAGGAATTAACTCCCTTAGGGACTAATTCTACTTTTATAGCTGCAGTCAGTTTTCATTTATGACATTCTTGTTGAGAAATGGAATAGTAAGAAAGACAAGAAAAAAACACAAGAGAAAGAAAGAAAGAAAAATACAAGCAAAGTATATTGATAATTGGAGGAGATGACCAACAACTGCAATGACTCAGCGACGGCGCCAGGAAAACCAGCGTACAGCGCGTATTGATATATTGTAGAAGAGTGAAGAGATATTTATGAAATGTAATAATATTATGCAGGCCGCATAGGGGTAACCTTGTGGGCTGCACAAAATATCTTTCGAAATCACAAATTAAATTGTTGATCTCGAAAGACGTTGCAAAATAATATTTTCATGAAAAGATGTACAAATCGGGGTAACATATAAATTGGGTAAAATCCGGGTACCAGAGCAGTAAATATCCTAACAATTCTAAGTAAATTGGTTGCACAAATGCCAGTAGGGATATAAATTTTGTTGTGTTGATAGTGTCAGAATATTTGCTGGTCCTGCTATCTCTTTAAATTGCTACCGCATAACTGCTCAACTATGTTCGTAAATGTTTGTCTATGTTTGCCTATATTTTGCCCACACCTTTTCTATGATTTTTGCCCTCTTTACCTCTTTGCGCCTTCTATACTAATTGCACCTTAAATGCTTAACCCTTCATGTCTACACCTTTGCCACAATCCTTTATGGAATCCTTTATAAACTTACTAGACAAATTACCACTTATCTTTTTTATGGTTACTTGGAAACTTGTTGGATCATTTTCTACAACCAGTTCAACCTACAAAAGAATGATTTTATTTCCATCATGTTCCCTCAAAACTTCTATACTATCTTCAAACTTCGCTTCAACTGACTGGATATTATTCCAGAAACTGTCATCTAACTTTAACTCCACCTGAATTGGTCTTACAGTAAATTACTCCGCTTTATTTCTGCCAAAGACAAGTTCTTACAATTCTTTAAATAATTCTAGAATTGTCACAAACTTAACAATGGAAATTGTAGCATTTACTTATGGAGCAAAAGATGCAGCGAGATTCAGCAAGATTCACCAGAGAGCCAGTTTCAAAGGCACTTTAAGAGGATATACCGCAGGAGCTAGCGTGGACATGTTTATTTGTTCAGTCTTGTGTTTATGTTCACTCTTCTAAGTATAATAAGTTTTTTATATTTTTATTGAATCTTTTCTTTGCTTTGCTGCTGTTTGCCTGCCCTCTGCCATACATTGGACTTTGCCCACCTTAGGTACCTACTAGTATATTATATTATTGCATTGTCTCTTCCTTCCCTTTCAACATTACCTTAGTAGTAAAGTTTTAGTTCATCAACTTGCTGCATTTGAACCATTGCCATGGAGAGAAAAAAAGAAGTGCAAAAATATTGATTTGATACTAGTGTAATTGCAAGCAGTTTTTAAAAAACTGAGATTATATTTAAGAAACTTAGATTTATGTTTATATTTGATTCTAAATACATATTAGCTCTATTTAAAAAGTGATATCTGAAAAACATATTGCTAAAATATAGTTTTGGATTAGTTTTGCCATACGATAGTTAACTACTAAAAATAACATATCAATGAACTTTCAAAATGATCCCTACCACTTTTTCCAGACTCTAAGAGTCAAATCTGTCTTTTTTATTTACCAGTGTATAGTTTACATGCACAAATGCAAATTTTTGTACCCTCTGTAAATAAACAAAAACTCTTTAGATTAACTCATTAGAAGAAGATTAAATTTGTAAAACAAAGTGAAACTGCAATTTCAGCAAAATTTGGACATTTTAAACAACTGTAAGTTTTCCAGTTAAGTTTTAAAGATATCAATTTAGAAGAAAAATATTCTTAGCTACTGAAGCATGTCCAATACTATAAATAATTTAACATATCATTTGCAGAAGTTTTAATTTCATTGCCATGATAAAAATTTCCTCAAAATAGCTGTAACAAATCAATCCTATCTTTCCTGTTGATATTGTACATAGCTTTTGTTTTATTTTTGAAATTTGGTATGTATAAAAACTCTATTATTTCTGTGATAAAGTTCCATCTTTAAATGGTATATTTTTACAGTTTATTTCAATCAGCATGTTACTGTAAACACTAAAACAACAGAATACTTGAAGATATTAAATAGGAATCTTAGATTGTTGACAAATTGAAACTATTTGCTTATGTTTTACCATTTATACTTTTCAGTACGCAACTACTTCTATAAATGTTTTAGGGTACTCAAAAGTGTCTAACTATGAAGTTACTTTAAGTACACTTATCTGCAATTACGCAAAAAGCCATTAATTCCTGAATAGAGTTTGCACATTGGTTGTACATACTTACTCATTATCTGAGCAGTGGGCAAGAGAAAAACTAGCTGGTATAGCTTAATCGAATCAATAAACATGTTGATCAAAAAAGTTTCATCTATACTTTGGCCAAATATGTAGTTTGAGATTCTCATTGCTGCCTTGTAAATCTTAAAGTAGATTTTAAATACACTTATCTAAGTATTATTAACGTTCAAGCTTTCCAAAAATATGATTCATATATTACCTTTTTAATGCCTCTACTTTGAAGTCTATATCTTGCTGGCCATTGTCTCATTGCCTATATTCAGTATCACAATATTACTTATAGCCTTGATAAGTAAAGTAACTACTGCATTACTAATTTTTGGTATAAATTTCAAATCAATGCGTGATACAACCAATGAATGTTTATATATTATAATTTTAATATTCTAGTAATTATTGACACTTTGGCCATTTTATACCAAATATAAAGAAAAGATTGAATTTCATCTGACTTCTGACCTAAAAGCAACAGGGCAGATTTTGATATTGGTAACTAATAGTAGCAAAATATGGATCATAAACATTTATGCAATTCTACATTAACTAGCACTATTTCTGTATTTATTGTGTTTCCACTAATTTAAAAGTATGCTTCAACTAGTAATGTGAGTATTTTGAGAACAAAATTTATATCCAACTATGTTTTTGTTCCAACTTGAGTTTTATCAGGATCTATCTGATAGTCCTAGCAAACAGCTCAATAGATTTGGTTTCAAGATTTAATTGTAGACATAATGAAACAAAGACTGCACAAAGACAGAGCGGGACAGGAACTATAATATATAGTATATTTATATGACTGATTTATAAAACTAGTAAGGCTACTTGCATGATTAAAAGTGAATTTTCAAGTCAATCTAATTTAGACTTCAATCTCAACAACAACTTGCCATAAATTATTGTTGAAGTTGAATGATGACTTGGCACATCTAAAATAAACATATTTAACCAATTTTAATCTTTATTGGATGGAGTAATCCTAACAGCATCAAGTTTAAATTTTTAAAGTATTTAAAATTTTTAAAATGCAAGCTTAAAGATTGTATAGAAAGTTAAAATCTTGAAATAAGACATTTTTATGGTAGTTAGAAAAACTATTCATAAAAAATGCCAATCCATTTATTGTAAATGTCATGTAAACAAAGTATGCTGCACTGTAGTTCCTATTTCTAGTTAAATACGGAATAGAACAATCAGATTAAGTATTTAAGATATATCATTTTCATCTCAATGAGTAGATTTACATTCTGGCTAAACTCAATTTATTTTACTGCTGTATAGTAGATAATGTATCTAAGAAAACATTAAAAATGGTGTTGGAAGAAAAAAATCTGCTTGAATATTTCAGAATTTGGCATTCTTGTAATAGAAATTAAATTTTTAGACCAATTTTAAAAAGTTTTATATCCTGTCAACATTGCATACTTCAAGAAAATATCATTCATTTTTCAATTCATATTGAAGCATCTTTGTAAACAAGGACGTTTTTTGGCATAGTTCTATATATGTCAGCCTAAAAATTTTTTCTTTTTTTTGCATCTACTTGCAACATGTTCTAGTTCAAGAAATGAAATAAATATTTGCCTTGATAATTAATAATTATAATTCTGGAGCAATTTTAGCACGGTAAGAAATGTCACTTTGTGAACACAAATAGAATATCTTTGAATTGCAGAGAGTAACTCTTCATCATTAAATAAATGAACCTTTCATATTGATGTTGATAGTGGGAAAAGTTGTTGGCTTGATATTTCAATTTTTAGAAAATCAAAGTTTGCATCCACAGCTGTAAATGCACCTAATTCAAATTGTACATCAATGTTGCATAACCATTTTGCTATCAGAAAATTTTCACTTATCCCTGTGATGTATTGAAGCATTTTAACTTTAGAGAAAGATTCAGTTTTTCAGATTCACAAAGAAAAATATTAGATTGGGTAAAATGTAGAAAAGCGCTTTTTTATAGCTGCACTTTACTTTTTTCGTTATGATCCATTCAAGTAGCATATCATCATGGGTAGACTCGAGATAAATATCCAATTGTGAAACCGATTCGGGTCGAATTGGAGATTAAATGCGAAACACAATACATTCGTGATGAAAGTAACCCGTGTTTCCTAAATAAGCATCCGCTGGATATTACAAGTCACCGTGGTTAAGAAGCAGATCAAGTTGAATCTTAAACATGGAATCTTTCGCAGATAACATTCTCGCTCCAGCATTCAATCCCGACGCGAATGGCAACAGCCTTCATTTCACAGTAGCGGATGAAAGTGACTTTACTTCTCGTCCATTTAAGGAAATCACTCCGAGACCGAAATCGAGAGTTGAACGCTCTCCTGTTTGGCGATTTTTCCAAATATTTAGCCCATCAGATGAAGACAACAAGAACTGCCGTTGTATCGTCGACATTGTAGATAATAATGGGGATGTTCGGCCATGCAACTTCAAGATGCGATTTACGACTCCAAGCCATGGAACTAGCAATTTGTTCAGGTAGCCTGTCGTATATCAAGTTTGATAACCCCCCCCCCAAAATTTGAAGCATGTTAATGTGCTAGTCTGAGGAGTCTATATTAAGCTTATATCTGATTAAGTTTTAGCTATTTGTTGCGCCAATGGAAAATTTGAAGAGACTCTTGCTGATAAATGTACTTCGATTTTCTTGTGAATCCAAGACATGACATCATTAGCGATTCATTTTAATGAATCGCTCTATTCAATGCCTATAGCTGTAATGTCAACTGTCCGATTTGTATTCATATGGTTATGTCTCTTCTTCCGTTTTGTCAAAGCTATCCAAATTTGGTTAATATCGTATTAGTTATCAATAAAAAAGTTCGCCTTCTCTGGAAACAGAACTTTTCGCCAGTATGCATGTTGCATGTCCCGCACATTTTTTCTAGCTATAGTAAATTATCATGATTATTTTCAGGCATTATTACACGTAGTGTTTTTCATATTTGGTAAAAGTGTAGAAATAGAAGTTAAAAGAAGACTTTAGGAACAATAAATGCATCACCTACGATATTTGATTTCAGAGAGACAAGAAAATTCAAGAGCATTATTCATTGACTTTGCAGCTCATAATGAGTTCTGTTTTGGTAAAATGTCACGTTTAAAAATGATTTTAAAGTTTAATGTCCTTACGTATACTAGAGCTGATTTTTTGCTGGATGTAAGAATTTGATTTGATTTGATTTTTTTCAGGCATCTAAGGGTACACCCAGAGGCTTTAGAAGCTGCTAAAGCTGCTAGCTCTCGATGCGGTTTACACAAACCACTAAAAAGACCAGATGAAACATCAGCTAGTCTACGAAGGCATATCATTCGTTCTACCAAAAGATCTCAGAGTAGTAAAATCCCTGATCTCAGTATTGATGCATGGAATCGCCGTTACATAGCTTGGAGCGCAATCGACTTGAGACCGTTTAACATTGATCCTGGAGAAGGATTTCGGTTTTTTTCCGAGCTGATTTTCGGTCAAAATTTACCGCAGAATATGGGCTTATTCACTAGTAAAAATATTTTACTGGATGAAGTAAAAAATATCAAAATATCTGGAATGAAAGATTTGTATCATCAGTATGAGCAACTTAAGCAAATCGGTCCATTTTGTGCCCTACAAATTGGAAAAATATCAGTTACAGAATCAATATCACTATATACATTAACAGTTACGTACATGGACTCTGCATTTTGCTTGAAGAGAATTACAATAAAGGCGCAAATTACCCCAAAAGATATTGGAAAAGAGACTATTTTAGCTCTAATTTTGAGTGCTACAGCCGAATGGTTTGATACTTTTATGCCAGCTGGATTTCAGCCTCACGATGTATTTGTATCTGCTACTGTGGAGGTAAAAATATGAATTTTTTATTATGATAGCTAATTTCAACACAATGCGTATTATTTGAATACAAACTTTGAAATATATTACAGTTGACATTCCATAAAGCGATGGTCAACTTTATGATATTTTCTTTTATTTGATAGCATAGTACTCCATCAACCTTCTTTTGCTAGTATACATTAATGTCTCTAATCTAATGTATTCAATTAACTGATAACTTTTGTGTAAATGAGAGTATCAGTAACTTGTGGAATATCGGCGCACAAGCACTAAAGTTTAAATTCATGCCCATTCGGCAAAGCTTAAGTATTAAATGTTAGCATTTCAGTTTTTTATAAAGAGTGTAACAAAATATTGACTGCAAAAGTGGCAGAGGTCTAAAATCCATTTTTTATAAATTATTCTTTACAAAAATAATTATTTTCCAAATCTAAATGGTAAGGTCCTTAACCTTTTCTTGTGACTTTCAGCCTTGAAGACTTTATTTCAATTGTTTCTATTTTGATAATATCATATCATACGTTTTATTTTTCGATTGTTTCAGGTGGCAGCAAAAAATAATTGAATATACATTATTGTTAGAAAAATTATAAAAAATAATGCTATAAATATATAAAATTGCAAATGATCTAATGAACTTGAATTAATATAATCGAATTCGTTAGAGAAAAGCAAAAATGTTGATAGTAAATTTTCGAAACTCAAGTGAAAAGAGCGAAATATTGGAATTTTTTTCTTTTTCTGACACCAAAACAATAGACGTTACAATAATTTTTTAAATATCTTTGGTTTTCATTTTGTCGAGAAGGAAAGTTTATTTAACTGCTCCAGTTTTAAGTGAAAAATAAAGAAAAAAAGTAAAGTTTATGAAACTAAAATCTTTTACTACTCTAAGAATTCTATTGTTGCTTTTTATAAATTTTTATGTCTGTATTTGGTTAAGTAATAGAATCAACTATATACTTGGAAGGTAAATTCTCATGACATTTGCCTTTCACAAATGTTTCCTTTGGAGTGTTGTATTAATTCATCAATTTGAGCACTTTTGTTTTAAACATTTCTCGAGTTAGCAGTTAAATTAAACACTCAATTTGCACGATTTGTTGTTTAAAGTTGATTGCAATTATTTTCAAACAAAATTTGTGCGCAAAAATAGGTATCAAAACTGAACAGAGAAGTGTTTTCACAGGCTATATTGCATTTTAGTAACCAGTATCAGAGCGCCTATGTTCAACATTTTAAAATTAAAAAACCAATGAATTCAGTTTTTTTTGTTGTTAGGAAGGCAGCGTTGCCTTCGAAGCAGTTAGCGATTTGGGTATACCCACTACTGTATGTACAGCCGCAATTCTCAACTCATATATATTACAATCTCTTGGATTTAATGATGGTACAAACGAACTTTTACGAAATTGCGCTGAATATTTTTCTCGGTTATTTGATCATCTCGCTTACGACTTTCTGCCAAATGAAACTGAAACTGAGTTGCACAACATTCTGCACAATCATATGAATGCCGAAGTTCGATTCAATAGATTCAAAATGAGCAGCTTTCATTGGTCGAGTTATTATATGAAAATTGCGTGCATGCTGCGTGTGCATAATCTGACAAAAATAGATAGAGAAAAAATCCTCGAAACAGACGGGTTGGACTGGATAATAGCAAAAGAATTGATAGGAATTCTAGATCCTGCTATTGAAATTGATACGTGTTTGTTGTTGGGAGAAGATGCTTCTATTGGTAGGGCAACATTTTTGATTTCTGAATTGCACAGTGTACTAGCCGAAAACAAACAAGAAATTCGAATTAATGATGAAAATTCAGAAATAGTGGATGTCACAGATTTAAATGTTGCTATACAAATGACGATTTTCGTGTTGCACACAAAACTTACAACATACCTGCACGATAAATTTTGGAGCGAAGTGGAGGGAATTGCTACAATTTTAGACCCCCGTCTAAAAGATAAACTAGGGTTTAGTTCAACCGAACAGGTCGAAAAGGCACGATTTGATTTATATGCAGCATACAACTCAGCCAAAAAGCCTAGAGAAATGTCGATTCAAATTGGTTTAAATGGTCAAGTTGGTTCAGTTCCAAAACGTACTCGGCTAAGCGTTTTTGAAAAAAGAGCAGCTGAACGCCGAGCACAAGCAGAAAATTCTGGTATTGTGTTAAATGCTGAATGCAATGAAGTTGATTTATACCTCTCTAAAGGCTTAGCTCCAGATTTCGATAAAAGTTTTAAACCGCAAAAATATTGGAAAGAAAATTCCATAGAATTTCCAATTTTGTCTTTGATTGCAAGACAGCATTTGTGCGTTGACTCATCAGTGAGCGAGTCAACTCGAGTATTGTCCGGGTATGAGTCAAACTTGGCAACACTAAGATGTGAAGTTGGAGATTCTTGTACTGAGTCGATGGTACTAATAAAAATGAATAAAGAAATGATATCTGGTATGGTCAAAATGGAGTCAAATAAGGTGGATCCTTCAACTTCGACAATGGCTGCTGTATGAAGTGCAAAGTGTGTGTAGAAGGAGATATGGCATTATTGCCTATAATAATATATGATTACCATGCCTAAAATTTTGTTTTCATTTGAATGAAACAACTTTTTAAAATTTAATAGTAGAAATGAGACCACTAGCAAAAGCTAGTCTACTCAACTTTACAGAACTTAATTTGTTACAAGAGTAACAACGCATAACAAATAATGCAAAAATATACAAGTCATTACACAACTGATAACGTATCATAAATTACAAAAAAAGATGAGTGAAGTCGTTACGCGAATTGTAATGTACAAAAATAACAAAAAGATTCGCATTCCTCAGTAACATTAGTTCTATTTTTCAAAGAACACGATGAAAAAGATTTCTTGAATATTTAAGGCTACAGACAAAAATGCGCACCACTCATTTAAGCTGGGATACTGTTTTAAAGAACTAATAAATTTGAACATGAAATTTTTTCAATACATGATCTCCTGGATTTTACTTTCTAGGCTTTTAAGATGTGCTCTTGCAGGTTTTTAAATAGTGACAGTTTTTCAATAGTTATCGATTTGTACACTAAAATATAGTTTAAAATAATATTGCGTGCCACATCTGAGCCGTTTCATTAACAAATTCTAAATGCATTTATACATTGAATGACGTAGCTATAAATCTGTTACAAGAGATCCGCTCTATGTTTCTCCCTTGTACTTCCCTCTGGCCTTAACATGTCCAAGTTGACTGCTATTCTAACCCCTAAATTCAATTTATTTATAGCTATTCCACTGATTTCTGCACTGGCAAAACTAAACCTTTAATTATTTGTGTGAAAAAATCCGAAAAACTATATACAGATAACATTACTACAAAGTGCGTACGAGAAATTTTTCTCCTCAATGGCCAAATTTTAAGGTTACAAAGGAATTGTTAGTAATGATGTTAAAAGTTATCAGTTGACAGAAAGGTTTTCGACATATGAATATTTGACAGAAACAATGTTTATATTCAGATGTTTAATTTTAAAAGTGCTTGTTGATGTTCTTGCACTGCTCATTCCACTAAGTTTAGACTGCTTTGAATGAATTGCTTGCGTTGATTTCGCGACAAAACGTTCCAAATGTTGAAAGACATAAAACGTAAGCCAAATAAAGAATCGAGTGGTACGGTGCTATCTGAGTTAATTCATATTTGAGCAATTCAAATCGGCAATGCACTTTTTGATACAAACAAACCTTTTACCCAAATATTTTTTTGGCATTTCTTTTCATCGTACAAAAACACAATTTTAAAAAATAGAAAAAAAATAATCTGGCATTTTATATTACATTGATTTCGACAGATTATTTAAAACTAAAAAGCAATGGATTATTCCCTTACTAAGCAGATTCATCAGAATTATTTAAATTTTCTGACTTTTTCACTTCGCTCTCTATCTTTAATGATAGATTTGCCCGAATTTCTTCAATCTGAAAAAATGAAATATGTGTGATAATGAAGGTATTTCAACATAAAATGAGTAGGGTATACATACAGACACACCTTAGCCCACCCTCTAATATCTTCACATTTTAAACTTTTATCTAATCCTATGACTCTAGCTCCTCCAACAGTACCGATTCCAGTAGAATTCCCTACTTCCGGATGGTCCCAACAAATTTGAAATTCATTTAAAAGCGTTGGTGTACGTTTTCGAAACCAAAAAGAAACACCATCCTGCGTTGTACCCTCAAACCAAAATGGGCCCAAATCGGCCCAATCCGGAACCTATGTAAGAACAAAAATCTTCGGTGTAGAAAATTAACTCTTTGGACGTTTCATTTTTCAGAGTGTTTAGGGGATCTAAAAATCAAAGGAAAACTTACATTATCTAGCACGAAAGTACTCTTTTTGACATACTTTTTATAGCATAATTGCCTTGGATTCAGTACTTCAGGATCTGCGCCTAGAGTTTTTGCTGATCCTAAAACAAAAAACCTTAAACTAGGAATTTCCTTTAAATTAGAGCAATCCAATTGTAAAGCATTTGCTTGACCCAGTTCTTGAAGCAAATGTAACGTTTCAAATCCAACCGACCGCTTGTCGTACTAAAATATCAGAACAAAATAAGAGAAAAAATTTAATAAATTGGAAAAAAAAGTTTTACCATGTTATTAATTCATATGCATGCCACGGCACATACTACATAGGCAATCATATCTGACAATTGCAGATTAAGAATAATATCTAAAAGGCTCAAAAAGTCCAAAATGATTTATTGTTCTATCCAAAACTTGTAGCATGATTGTTTTTGCTTCATTTTTTCTTGGGAAAGTGAGATATTTAAACCAATAGAAACGAGAAATAAATGAATAATACACTATTTCGATAAATTCAGCAAATAAAATAAATAAAAATTTATATCCGCGAATGTGAATCATACTTTTCACCTAGCGCTGTGGAAAATCAATTTTTAACCAACATTGTTGAATATAGAGTAAACGTCGGATATAGCGAATTCACAAATTTTCACTTATAATGGATAAACGAAAAAAGTTACATTGTGCGAAGTTTAGCTTCAGACTTTTAGATGCAACGGATTTCAAACCGAATGAACTCCTTCCGAAACCCCAACAGGTTTGTTACATCCAAACTAACTTACTGTATAATATAAATATGAAAATATCAATCCTATACCTTTGGACTAATAGTTAGCAGGCGTACAATCATGCTGATGTCATATTCAGGATATCCACCCCATTTGATATCTAACCCAGCAATACACAAAAGCCTCCCAGTTTTATAGCTACCCACAGTTATTTTTCTACATCCAATTCGACGAAAATTTTCGAAAGTATCAGCCCACTCTTCCATCCTATACTTCAAAAGCAAATTGAAATTATCCATTAAACGTCAGTTTCATTTTTTTAAATCTGCCAGTGAAGTACGCACGAAACATCTGAAAAAATAGTTTTAAATATGCATTTTAGAAAACTACTCACAAAATATTCCGCTCCTACTCATAAGCTTAAACTTGACATAATTTGTAAAGATTTCGAGACTTAGAGACTCATTTAAGTACTTTATCTTCTCAAAGATAGCTCTAGCCATTCATAAATACTGGTTTAAATTGATATTGACTAGTTGATTACACATATTAGTGTAGTAGCCTTCATTGAATCTCAGCCATAGAAATTATTCTTAGAATACTAATCCGAAACAAAATTAAATTGAAGCTATATTTTACATGGTTCAAAAACTAATATTACTCTTGCTCTCTCTGCTCTTGCGCGTTTCCTATCTTTGAGAATCTTACATTAAAAACATTATCAAGTTATGAGCTTGTTACGCTTTATGATATTTTCACAAAAATTCGACCCCACAGTTGAATCATACTCCACCACGGAGTTTTATAAGCTTACTTACCAGATAAGTTGGAAGCCTGCCATTTTCCAGTGAAGTTCATTCATTATAGAAATGCCACTAAATAATTGACCAATGAGAGGCCTCATTGAGATAAATTGGAATCGAGGGATTTTGTTGTTTAACATTTTACTAATTTTTCCTTGCTTCGAGAACTTCTGTGCAATTTGAAAAATTGCCTCAAATTTTGCACTACATCCTGAAGTCCGACTTTCGAATTTATCTGGGAAGTTATTGTTATTGATGTTTCCACAAATTTTGTTAAATTCAACGTGTTACCGATACTTATTGAAAGATGTAATATGTCCGAAAACATTTATCTTAGGGAGCTGCACATCATTTTCATTGCTTACATTTATATGCTTAGCTTGATTCTAATGTTTTCAGTTCCATGGGGGTAGGAGTGAAATTTTTCAACAAAACTAAAAATATAAGACATACCATGGATAGAATCCATTTTTTGAAATGAATTTTTACTAATATGAATTGAAGGGCAAGACGTATTCATGCTAAGTTAAGCTTCCGATTTTCGGATATAACAAATTAATTCAGTGGCCCTAGTTGATTTTTTAAGCCCAAAGTTGGTGCATATATTTTCAGCAATATCATCCACCATTTTCACGATTAAAAAAAAGGTGAAGAATTTTAGTTTCATATAAATAATGATGTGCAAACACTAAACTGTTCAGAAGCACTTAGTTTTCAAGGTTTTTACATCATGATCAGCATAAATGTGTGGTGCTTGGAGCTGCTATCCATTCCATGAGAAAACTATAGATTTTACAAGCATACAGATACGAAAAAATAAAACCGCATACCTCAATATCAAATCCATTTGGTCAGACTTTTCTGTGCCTATTTGGCTGTACTTGTTGACCCCAGCTTCAAATGCCAATAGTGCTTCGCGGACTTGAGCCGCATTCATCAGCCTCAATCCATCGCCATCGCCATCTCCTCTTCTTTTTATATCCTTTTAGTCATTTTTAAGTTAACCTCAATATTTCTTGCTATGAAACATATCACGATTCACTTCAGATGTTGAATTCTTTTCACTATGATGCAATATTTTCTTTCAGAAAGCGTTGATTAGAATTCAATTGAGCCATAGTGGCACAACGTACATCTTCCCAAGAAAATATGAGGATTTTACGTACGGGATACCAAGTATCGCATTTTCATTTGTTTTGGCATGCATTTTCAGCAACCAAATAATCATGAACTCACTATTGGTTCTCTAGGAGGAGCGACTTTTGATGATGCTTGGCCCATCATCAGCTTTCTTGAATAACGATTCGATATCATGTTATATGACCTTGTATTAAGAGCCTTCGAACAGAATTGAAACGACTGAATTTCACTCCATAGCGAAACAAAAGCCAGCTGCAATATCTTCATCGTTCGTACTGAGCCAATATTTTGATACAATCAGAATATTCTTAAATTTCGAGCTGCATACCGTCTTTCTCCGCACTTCACTTCATGGCGTTGTATTTGAAGACTTTAATTGTAAGCATGGCCAAAGTCTTCGTAAAAAATTCTAATTCAATGCCACCTCAAATACTACACCATGGTCATTATTCAAATATTTCACCAGGTTTTATGATGTTATAATAATAAATTTGAAGACAAAAAGTAATTTATGCCAGTAAAAAAATCACTTTAAAGAGATTTCCATACATAATCTTTGAAGATTAATAATGAAGTATCTTAATTAAAGATATAATGAGATGGAATAAGACTAAATTTGAAAATATATATTTTGCAAATAAGCTTGTTGCTGTCATACTTACTTTTGTTGTAAATAGAATGACAATGTACTAGTTCAGCTTCATTTAGCAACAAAATATAGCAGCAAATTTTTATTTTACCCATCATTTGACCTTTTAGTCAAAATAACTGCCCAATCAGACCATTTGCAGAGATAAAATAGGCTCAGAAACTGTATAACTTGAAATTGTTTTTGTGTCACCATCCATGACTTAAATATTATAATTTTTAAACAAAAGCTGTATGAAGCAATAATCCATCCATTTGGATTTCCCTATCCATTTCTTTAAAGTATGAATAATTTGTAATGTTGCTTAGCTTTTCAAGACCTTTCACAGAATTAACCAATGGTGACTATTATTTGGAGCATCTCTACTTGAGTTGCATTCTAGAAATGATTTTTATCTTACAACAGTAGAAATTCAGCCCTCTATAGTTTAAAGATACTATTCTGGCTGCTCATAATCTAGTTTCAATTTGACAGTCATTACTTGACAGTTCTTGGAAAGATTGATTTTAAATACTTCCATTTTACCCATCAGTTAGCAGATCTTTCAGGTGATGGTGAAGATGCTCAATCTCAAACTTCTGTTTTGAAACCAAACTACAAACTAAGATATCTTACAAATTTGTGCTTTTGTAATAAATTTTTCCAATGCAAAATACATTCTAGTACCAAAGAGTACGAAGAAACTGAAATTTCAAGGCTTCATTTGTAAAGTGTAACTAAATATCGATTTGACATAATGTTTTGCTTAGAACAATAGAACTCTTGAAAATTACAATTCACTGCTACATCTAAAAGATAAAGGATGCTTGTCATGTTAAGAGACGCAATCATGATAAAAATGTTCAATCTTAACAGGTCATTTGAATTGGTCAATTCATCACTACATCTGTCCATCTTGAAAGTGAAAAGGGTAGGCTCTCTGGAGAAAGCAGTTTCATTTCAGCTGAAAAGGACTTTTTTTGCAATCTTTTAAGAATTTACTACTCCACATTCCTGTCTCATTGATGTCACATTAGATATTTCCTGTCAATTTGAGCTTGCTATTTTAACCCAGAATAAGAATACGGGGGACTAGTATTCCACCAGCAGTAGCAATTGAAAAATGCAGTGGTGAACCACTTGTACAAAGCTCCACCTTTTTTTAACAAAATACTTTTTCATTTTTTGTCTGTGATTGTAGTTTTGTGTTTGGTCTCATAGTACCTTGGAACTTGATCCATGTCAATTATGTCTTTCATCTTAATTTTATATTGATCTATCATTGATTACATTTTTGGGATGAATGAACAATACATATCATCTGCATTAGGCAAAAGAGTTCAACATGATGTCAGAGGTCTGGATACTATATTTTTGTGATTTTTGAATCCAGTGAGCCAATCTGTTAAGACTGAAATTGTTGTTTAGATCCGCATGTTCTATATTGCTCTTATATTATTTGTTATGTTCCATACTTTTCTATGATACTCCACAAATCAACCAATAGGAATTTGTGTTCTTTTTTACTTTATGATGCTCCACAAACTAACCAATGAGAATGCATCTAGTCATAAAGTTCAAGCTAGTCATAAATAGTTCTTTTATACTTTGTGTTCATATTTTCACTTATTAGTAAACACACACACAAAGTTAATACACTTGCTTTCCTTTCTTACCTCTTGTTCCTTTTTTATTTCTTGTTCCTTTCCATTACTGTTGGTCTATCTCTGCAGTTTTGTCAACTTTCCGATCTATTCTTTCTTGCTCCTTTAACTTCCTTTCCCTGGCAAGTGTCAAGACTTGTAAAAAAAGGAAAAGGATCAAAGAAACAAGTACAGAGCAGGAAAGTTAGATGGCAGTAAGAGAGAGAACAAGAGAAATAATGGAATGCAAGTATATTGACTTATGTGTAAATGTGTTTCCACTGATGACAAGTAAGCATGAAAATGAAATATAAAAGAATAATTGATGACTAGCTTGAACTTGATGACTGGTCTCATTCCCATTTGCTGATTTGTGGAGAGTCATAAAGAATAAGAACAAATTCCCATTGGCTGATCAGTGAAGAATCATCAGAATAATTTCCTATTAGCTAATCTGTAAAAGGTCATCAAAATAAGAATAGAACAAAATCTCCATTGGCTGTTTTCATGAAGAGTCACCAAAATAAGAATAGGACAATATCCTATTGGCTGCTTTTGTGAAGAGTCATCAAAATATATGAAACAGAACATAAAGTACAAGATATTCTGGAACATGCGGATCTAAGGCATAGTTGTAGTACTAACAGCAAGTCCTAACAGGATCACTAAAAATAAGACATTCTGCCTTAAAATACTATGTAGTGTGCATTACTTGTTGACTTATCTCTTTAGATGCAATATTTTTGCTTGTATATACTTTATACCTTTGTTTCAATTTCTTTTGCCTATCTTACATTTATTACTACTCAAATATATTCCCTTAATCATATGTCTGCTAAGAAATTAATTATTTTTTCTCTCTCTCCCATAATGTATATGATGAGATAGAAGTAGAAAGATATGGTAATATAGCATACTAGTTATACCATTATATGGACAATGTGGCTCAGTAGAGGGGGTAAAGTCCAATGTATAGCAGAAGGCAAACAAACAGCAAAGTAAAGCAAAGAATTAATAGATTTACAAATGTTCATTAAACTTTAAAAGAGTGAACAAAAACACAAGACTGAACAAATAAACATGTCTCCGTTAGCTCCTGGGGTATACCCTCATGAAGTGCCTTTGAAACTTGCTCTACGGTGAATCTCACTGAATTTTTTACTCTATAAGTAAGCCTATGTTTTTAATTTGCAGGCTAGTGGTTATTCTAGAATTAGTTGAAGCATCCCTTGAAACTAACTTTGGCAGAAGTAAAGCGGAGCATTTTAAAGATTGGCTGAACAAAGTGGAGTTACAGGGATGACAATTCCAGAATAATATCCAATCAATTGAAGGTAGAATTTAAAGTATTGTGATAGAAACTAAAGTGGGATTTAAGAATCTGACCAATGTTAAAGAGGTATTATGACATGGAACATGCATAGATGGAAAAGAAATTTCCACAGTACCATAAGGAATATGACACGAGGCATTATGTGAGGATATAGAACAAATGAATTCATTAAAGAATTGGTATTAAGGTACAATTGGGATAATAGGTGCAATGTGGTAAAAGAGACAAAAGGTGAGAAACAGCATAGGCAAAATACTACTGAAAAATAAATGAATACTGCAAACATTGACAAACATACGCAAGCATAGTTGAACAGTTATGCCATAATAATTGATAGAGAGCAGGACCAGCAAATACTTTGACAGTACATAAATCCATATGAATATATTGGGACATGAATTTGTACATCAAATACCAAATTTTGTTGTTAAAAGGATGATGATGTAGAAGGTATAAATTAATTTTGTATGTGAGTTTATACTATTGAGTCAAATTTTGCCTTTATGGTCATAAGCGGCACAAGTGCACTAATAAAGTGTACATTTTTTGACTTTTTATCTCTGTATATTTTTAGAAATTTTTCCAAATCCTCAGAAATGAAAAGTACATAAACAATGTAAACTCTAAAAATGGCCTGTTGATGATCATATCATAAATCAAACAAATACAACAGTTTCCACCAAGCAAGATCAAGTGGAATAAAAATCAGGAGATTTGAATTGGTATTTTATGAAAAACAAATGTAGTAAGGAGATGTTATATGCCACATAGAAGGCTGTGGGTAGCATTGGAAAGTGTGAAAGTGGAATAGAGTCAGGCCATAGATCTAATAATTCAATGTTGGAATAACAAAGTAATGATTTGGAAATTTTTGCTAAAGAGCAGGTAGCAAATAGTCCCTTACTTTTGTGATAATTTTCTAAAATGCTCTTATCACTATCTTTTTACAAGTATGAGATGAAATTTTGCATGTATCAGTTTGATTTTATTAAAGTTTAACTTACAACAAGTAAGAAAAATCATATCGTACCTTAGTTCATCTTCAGACTTTTGGAAATAATGAATTAGTTCATTACATCTGTAGTTCACTGTATATTATCTTGGGAATTTGAATAATATTCATCTAACCCTGAGGCACCATAAATGCTAAGAATCACTAGATTAAAGACTATGCATGTAACCAGTAATAAGCACAACCAGAAATTCAAAGAAAACACACACAGCCAATAATATATTAATCCCTATTCATGTGTTGCCAAGAATGAATCTTGTCAATTCAATACTACTTAAGAGCACACACTTATGAGAACACTCTTTAAGAGAACATATTTTATGTTAGAAACATGAAACACAACTAAGCACAAGAAACTGTGACAAAAATATGTGTATTTATCATGCACTAATTGTGTTGATAGAAGTGAGCTAACTTCATCAACACAACAAAATATAAAACCCTACTAGAATCTGTGTAGCCAATTTACTTGGAACGTCATAAATGAACACTGACCGCAGCTATAGAAACAGAATTAATCCCTAAGGGAGTTAATTCCTAACACTTTACAAGAATGCACATGTAAGACAAATTAAGTCCATAAAATCACAGTTTCATAACAGATCACGGCAAAACAGATCAGATCCTGACAATAAATTGCCGCATGCCAGGCTAATATAAATAAACCAAAGTTATTTTATTCAGCTGAATTTTTGTTTTATACACAGCATTGTAGGGGAATTTATATCACTGTATGGTGGATCAACTGTACTCATATGTCAAGTTTTTTCTTTACTTTATTGATTAATGTGTTAGATGAATTTTGTAGCTTTAGGGTTAAAAATAGTTATCTCAACCCAGTTTGCAACAAAAGAAATTTAGTCTTTATCATTATTGAGAGCTATTATGTATATGTGCAATTGATTTATTTTTTTGATAATGTAAATAATTACATTGGCATGATTGAATTTTTTTTGTGTGCTTGTTAGGAATTAACTTGTTAACAATTAAATTTGTGTTATAGCTGTGGAATTCAGTTTTATAGCAAGTCACTGTTTTACATATTGGAATTCTGAGTTTATGGCAAGTCATTGCTAGATTTTGATGATGGGCTAAGTTTGGGATTTGTGTGTTGCTGTGAAGTATGTTCACTTCCAGCAACACAAATCATGTTTGTGTAAATATACTCTCTTTGCTTAAGTTTTGAGTTTTGTCTGATACACATTCATAACAGTGCTACTTTTAGATTATGCCACCTGTGGCTGAGAAGGAAAGAGTTAAAAAAAGCTGACTCAATTAACAATGACAATCCATAACTAATTTCTAAATTAGAAAGTAGCATTTTTGTGTGAGGTCAAATTGTTAAATGTCTTAAATATCACCAGACACATAGCATCTTTGATGTGTTAGTCTTTTATGCAATAAATTTTTCTTTATTTTATTTGTCCTCCAGGCTTTCTTTGTATATTGAGTTCATTTATTACTGCTTCTTCAAAGTTTCCTCTGTCAGTTTAGAGTTTGTATTTTAAAAAAGTACTCAGATTTAATTATATTTACATTAGTTAAACCTAGTTTTTATTGGTGCTGTATACATTCTTATATGCACAAAAGAGGAAGTGCAATTCATATATTAAAATATTGCAAAATTTGAAAAATGAGAATAGCGCTCAAATAATAGGCTGTGCACTTGCTTATTTCATTGGTCTAATGAATACTAAACGTAATATGGATAGTAGAAAATAGGACTTGGATAGGGATATAGAATTGAAACATGCAATTTTGGGTGCTTAACATTTACATGCTTTTGATATTTTTTCTGCTTCATTAATTATACTTTCAAAATAAGTTCATAGAGATGCATTTTGATAAATATGTGTGGCTTATACCTATGAAATATGTATGCTCCTCAGAAGTAGCAATGTATTCATTTTTTCTGCATGAATATGGCAATAAATAATGCATAGGGCAAAACTCTCCAGATGCAATAACTCAAATGTTTGTATGCATACTTTTTTGCAGATTTTTCTCTTTCCATATGATTACACTAAAAAAAGAACTAAAAACATATTCCAATGTTTTGTTTTTATTTTTTCAGTTTAAATTGCTCAATATATTTATTATGATGCATCAGTATCTGCCTTCATTTCAGGAAATATTTAAGTTTTCAGTTAATTTTGAAATGCTGAACTGTATCTAATATTTTGCACATAAATACTATATCCACGCTTTAATGGAGCTATGTGATTTTATCCATTAAATGTAAATTCTATCTAAACTGGTTTTTCTCTCTTATTATAACCAGTTAAATTGTCATTAATGCATCTTTTGTGCTGCAGCATTCATTATTTTTTATAAAAATGTTTTTTTCTGTGATTCCATTTCCTAGTACCATTACAACAAGTACAAAATTAATCTCTTGAAAACCCGATGGGCCGTCTAAGGTACACAATGTTTTTATCAGTGCTATTCATAGAAACAGGTCAAAATCCAAAATATTTCATTGCTACGGTTTTTTTGCATTCTTCGTGCTTTGTATTTTGCTGCCTTTAGAAATCATTTCGCTAAATATTATAAAGTATTTTGGTACTATACTTTAATCTAAATTATATTATTTTTTTAAAATATACTATCAACTTTCTTGAATTCATCATTATCTTACATTTGTTTTACCCTAAACTATCAATGATGACGTTTATTCGAATGAAGCTCATCTACGTTGAATTTCTAGTACTTTTAATAATATATTTCATGATTTAGAAATGGTGCATCTTTTGAGGTCTTAGTTTAGACCTGTACAACCACAGCAGTCAAAACACTGTATTTTGCAAAGTTCGTTGCTGTCCATTTGGAAAATTTTTCTTCCCAGTTATGGATCGAATTTCTTAAAGGGAGGGTAATAATAGACTTTGACTAAAAAGTACAGTGTTTTAACTGCTGTGGTTGTACAGGTCTAAACTAAGACCTCAAAAGATGCACCATTTCTAAATCATGACACGATTCTTCAAAATTTAGCTTTGCTAGCTATATTTTTTCAAGTTTTCTGCGTCAAATTTACTTGCACGTAATGAAAACATGTTACCGAATAAATGCTTATTACTTTATTTTCAAATTTAAAACACTAATTAGTTCCATTTAAAAAAATACTGATCTTTTTTTACGAGATACCTACAGTAACATCTATGATGTTGCCTGAATTTTCAATATTGAAACTGAAGAACTTTCAAATGACACTTTTTGTCACAGTCTGTACAGTAAATATTTACCTTGCCATTTATGATCCAATTTAATGTTTGTACTGAGAATTCATCTTTGAATTCCAATCTTCGGCTGGGGTAGTTGACTTCAAATTACATTTAATAAAATTATAGTGTATCACTTTAAAGTACTATAGAAATTTACCAAAGCAATTTTTATTTAGTACTCTGTTTCTTTCAGTTTTTGAATACCACTAAAAAAATGTTCTAAAATTTTCAAATTTCAATAGACAATTAGAAATGTACTTTATGAGATTGATTCTGTTGTTTTCAGTCAAGGGCTACTTACGGAAAGGTTTTTGCTTTTAGTAACATTTAGTAAATCCATCGACTCTGAGTGCTTTCATTGCTATCTACTTCAGCATCGTTCGAAGAAAAAAACAGTCTAGTAGTAACAAAATATATTCTACCATATTTGTTTGCAATTAACTTCTATGGCAAATGCATTTGAAACCAACATTTTAATATGTTTGAGGCCAAAGCATCAAGTTGCATACAGAATAATTGTTCGTAAAAATTGTAAATAATATTATTGATTTCTTTTTAAAGGAAAATGTGACGTTAGCTTGCCCAATTTCTAATATGTCATGTACGTGTTCAAGAGGAAGCTGACATTTTTTGGGAAATATATATTAAATAGTTTCAGTAGCTTGAAGCTTTCTAGAAACAGAAAAACAACACAAAGATTCACAAAAGTATACATCTCGATAATCGAAAAAATCTACATGGTATGTGCAATAAAATATATTGAATCTTTAAGTCATTGCCAGTAAACAAAAGATGTACAAATGGAATTTTTTCTATTTCTTCTTGGCAGTGACATTCTAACGCCTGCATCTGGTTTTTTCGTATAGAAGATATCATCGAATAAACTATTGCCATGTGGAAAGAAATACATTTTCAGCAATGATTGCATTAATTATGTGTCCACAATTTTTTCGTATCAGCTGGACATTATTCAAGTTAACTTTACAGTAGAAAATATAGCGTATCAATTAAAAACGGAAACCTTCTGATATTTACTTGTGTTTGACGAAAAATTCACTTTAATGAAAGTTTTACTCGAGGCGAATGAACTAAAAGTATTATGGTGACAACTTCAGCTTTAGAATGTAGGATATGTCAAATTTCCGATGCATCGAATTTGGTGTCCTGACAAATTTGATTCTTCCAAAGTTTACTAGTCTTAAAGCTTGCTTATTTCAGACAGAGTAATATTAATTCTTCTTTGCTACACAACAATTTGAAAAAAAGCTCATATTTAGTTTTGTCCAACCGTACATAACAAAATTATTTTGAATATATTACAATTCAATCTGTTAGAAGTGATTGAAATGTATTAGGGCCTGTCTCCAAGCCAGATTCAATTTCCATCCTTATTCGCCCAATAATTCGAGGGATATGATCAACTTTACTCGATGATCTTGCCCAAATCAGCTCAAGCCGAATGAAAGCCCAACAATAAATGTTACAGAAAAAATTAATGTCTTCAAAGACTACCCAAAATGAAGCTCTAAAATTCCGAAAATTTTCAGATTTTAGATGAAAAACTTCACATAGCATAAGGGTTAAACTACGGGATATTCGACCGAATGGGTATCGTTCGGGACCTGATCGGGCCCGATTCGAGGCAAGAAGAGTTTTTGCTGCGGGTTGAGCTGTGAACTGAACCATACAGTGCAAGCAAAGTATACCTGTACCGTTAAGATCTGAATCAATCGTGTCACCACGGAATCCTACATTTCGCCATTTCGGAGATGATGCAGCAGGTTTTTCTCCTAATATAACAAAAACTTTTCACCATTAATGATAATTTACTTAGAATTCTTTTTTGCTTAAAAACTTGACAATGACATAAAATTCTTGATGGACATGTATAAAATATCACTGCTACTAATGGAAAAAAAGTCACTATAAAAAGAATTTAAAATAACAATTATTAATACATCACTGACCATATAGAAGATTTGAAAAGACAGACAAATACTTTTACTAACTTTGGCACAAAATGAGTTGGTTCATTTTTTGTTGAAAAGTAAAATTTCAGAACAATTTATGAAAAGTTTAAAATAAATGCAGTTGCTTATTCTACATTCTGACCATGCCAAATACTTGAAGTAACTTCCCTGCGGGATTCTCAAAAAAGAAAATATTTGTCTACCGAAACCAAATTTTTTAGACTTGCCATTTGTGAAAAGACACCTTAGCAATCCGGCATTCATTTGGTTTTGTCATTATATTTAAGCCAATGAAAAAGTTACAAAATATTTGAATTAAAAATAAAAGAATGATAATTCAACATTACGCTTAAATATTCTTGTCGCCTAAAGAAAATGTCATTACCAAACAAATGCCAGCTATTTAACGAGTGGTACTCGTGTGCTAGCGGTGTACAGATAATTAAACGAACTCAACAGGGGAGTTTTTGGCTTCAATCAATGAAGGTGTAAGGATTTGAATAGATAAATTTGATTGAGCTAATACAAGTTGAGTCACAGCAAAGTGCTTGAGTCCGTTTGGTCCGTTATTATTGGCCAAAAAAATTGGCAAATCGTTCGAATTGGTTAAAATGCGATTAGATTCTTAATGCAAACAATCATAGATTATTTCATTGGTTTATGCCAAGCTTCTGTAACTCAACTTATATGTTTTTACTCAGTTGTTTTTTCGTGTTCTTGCTATTAGTTGTGTAAAAGTCTGCAATGAATAAAAAATTGATCCCTATGGGTGTAGAGGTTCTACTATACACACATTGAGTAAAACGATTTTCTTTTAATAAATTTTTACTTGCAACAAGTAAATAAAAAGTTACATCATGTCCAAGTTCAGTTTCAGATATAACGAATTAATTTGGTAGTCCCTATAAATTCTTTATATCTCTATATTTTACTATATATGTATATATGCTATACAAAAAATTGTAACGAGGGAAATGCTAAATCAACATGTATACATACATACATACTGAAAAAAATGTACCAGGAAAAAGCTGAATCCAGAGCTGTGACAGTAGTTCAAAATGAGATCGAATACTAGGATTAAATTCCGTCTTCATGAGCCGATGTAGATCTTCGAGGTTTGCTAATGATGCATGTGACGGCAGGCTTACACTTGGCTGACCAATTTTGGCCAGTAATTTCTTAGCATTTCCAAAACCGTACAATGCAGCCTGTTTCAAATCATCTGCTGTTTTACTATACAAAGCATTATTTAATTTATTTTCCACTGAAATTTTCCAATTTTGACCTCCAGTATCTTTTGAATATATATGCTGATGGTTCAAATTGGATACATTTTGTACTTCTAGCGGTCGAGCATTTAGTGTAGAAACATTCCGTGACTGGGATTCGATCTCCTGACGACCTTGATGAGAAGGTGCACTCAAATTTGTTGAATTCGAATCTAACCTAAAATATATAGCATCAAAATTTTTATGAGGACAAAAATGCCAATTTAAAATGTTAATTTTGGATTTTCAAGTTAATTGGGCTTGACTGGATATGACAGTTTTTATCAATGAAGCCGATACATAATTTTTTTTTTCAATTAGAAAAAAATTAATGCAGTTATTATTTTGAATACCCTCCATGTATTTTAAATCAAGTTAAATGGATTTCATGACACGGTCATAGAGCAAAAAAATTAGCAAGCACTTACAAACTCTAACTGTTTAACGCTTAAACAATTAAAACTTAATGATATCAAATTCTTCTAGGAAGAGTAGTTTATTGAACAATTTTCATGTTATTGACTACGTATCACAATTAACATTTTAATCTACGAAGTATATTAAATTAGGTAGAAAAATCGCTCAGTTACTATTTGAAACGAACTGACAGGATATTTATATTTTTGTTAGACCATTTCGCTTCATTTACAAAAAAAAATTGTGATGCATATATTTATTGAAGCGTACGTTCGAGTATGCAAGAGTACCTGCATACATGCAGTAATACATCAACATCTCATGTAGGATTGGTGGCTGAAAGTTTCCAAATGTTTTAAAAGTTAAATAAAGGCAGAGGATTGTCTACGAATCACTAAAAAACTAAAAGAATTAAGACTGCCATGTAAAGATTACAGGATAAGAGCCCAAGAAATGTTCCTGCAGCCATGAAAGTTGTTAGCTATATGACTTACTTCCTCTAACATTATATTTCATCAATGATCGTTGGAAACCTACAACTTTAGCAAAAAACTACAATTTTAGCTAATCTATTATTTTTTATCAACAGGGCTTGGAAAAATAATTCATATTATTTCTATATTAGTTGAAATTAAAAAATGACTGAGATCGAAAAATGCTTATGACAAATTATTATAGTGTTAAGAAAGTAAATTATTGACAAATAAAAACTGTACAAAATTTTCAGTATCATTTCAACCTTTAAAGGTACAAGCAACTATTATCCTCAAAGTAATACTGGATAAAATCTTTGACTTTATAGTTAGACTTGCACATCTTGGTGTAGCATAACCCTTACTTACATTTATGATTGCCCAATTTCATTGTCTGGAAAAAAGTTACTGTAGGTAGTATTATTCAAAAAAGTATTTGCTCATCTAAAATTCAAAAAAATTGTTAATTTGCCACAAATTTAAAAATAAAATGCTGATTAGAAAAAAATCGTATCGCCATTAATGGTGCGAGCCACAGAAGTTTGAAAAAATTAATCATATTGATGAATGATATTTATAAGTAGCTTAAAATTAATTAATTTTTTTAAATTTCATTTGCAATGACTTTTCATACCTATCGGGAGTAGAATTCCAATCATATACATCGTCTTCCGATATTGACACTTCATCCGTTAAATCTCCATCAAATGACAACGGAAGTACTTTCAAGTAAACAGCCTTTTCGCTCCCGATTGTATATATACCACCGAAATTTCGAGCTAGTTCTAGCACATTCTGTTCATTTTGAACCAAATCCAGCCATACATGCGATTCTTCACCTCCTCCATCGTTAACTTTAAGACGAAAATGATACGAGCCGTGGTATGGAAAGAGTTCTTTTAGGTGAAGTAACGTAAGATCACGTTGAAATGGTGAAATAATGCAACTTTCAACTCCAGTTTCTGATGCATGTGGATCACCCTGAAGGAGATAATTGATATACATGCTGTAAGGTCCAAATCACTGATGGGTTATGAAAGTTACATCCTAAACAACATTCCAACAGAGAGACGAGGAAGAAGTCTTTGAATTTTTTATCTTTTGATATAAATGTATATAATCAATTAACCTTGTCAAAAACTAAGGCAAATTAAAGACAACGGTAGTCAATAAAAGACAAAAAGTTAAAGATTTAATCCTAAAAAATTTGCATTAATTTATTTTAAAACCGAAAGATCGCTCCAATACTTTTCAACGACAACCCATTTTGTTAAAAAAAGAACAGTCTCACGATTATGTAGTTAAATTGGTAATTAGATATTACAGCATTATATCAGATAGGATAATAACAATTTTTACCTGATCATATGTATTATTCAAGTTTCAGAAATTTTAAAAATGAATGATTCTTTCAATAGCTTAATTACTACACCTCCTTGTGACTGACTTTGGACTGGTCCTGAAATGCTTAATCTTAATACTTTTGCAAGTAAGTATTATGAATGTAGCAGACAAGGTGGTAACAAGAAGGACACAAGGACTATAGAAGCATGGTAACATTATACAAACATAATTTGCATTGCTGAGAGTGAATAAGAAACACACTCAGCAACACAACAAACAAAGTCTCGATGCCAATCCATCTGGAGAGTCACAAAAATGATGCAGCTAAATAATAGAATAACTCTTAAAAGAGTATTTCCCTTAAGAACTAATTGTTGTAAATATATTAGTTCCTAACAGTAAGCAACTTCAAATAGCCAAATTTGCTATTATCTTAAACAGGAGTCTATACATTATTGAGTTTGATAGAGCATGAAATTTTGTATGTTATCTTTTGAGAAAGACAACCATATCTTCTTTGATCTATTCTGACTTCAAAATATGCATTTATTGCCAAACATTGTAAAACTTCTTGATGTGCCAAAATTGAGGACTTCAGTTGTTTTTGTGCTGCACTTCATTCACTCAAGGAATTAAAATGAAAAAGCTTTCCAAAACCAAGTGTAAGTGCAAGTTTAGCTATACATTTTCATACACATGTACTTGTACATCTTGTTTATTTTTCTTTAGAGCAAAATGTTAGGAAATAACTGGTTAACGGTTAATCCTACAACTATGTTAGCTGCATCATTGTTTCTGTTCTCAGTTTAAGAATTCTGACTGCTGACATCATGTTCTCACTTTAGCC